>JAABKJ010010964.1:0-10852 GCA_011634705.1 Andricus grossulariae
AAAATATGTAGACAGAAGTATTGTAAGAAATGGAAGTCATGTAAACCCTTAGGGGACACATTATGAATAAAGAAGACAGTAATCTACAAATAAATACAGTAAATTAAAATCAACATTAGAGAAGGTACAACTTTTTTCTATTATTGAGACGAATTTTGTACTTTTTTTTGTGTACATTGTTGTTTTACTATAGTTTTAATTTCCTACAAGAATTTACAACTGGAAGAATCTACAGGAATTTACAGATTTTGCAGCCAAAAAGTTGTTCCTTTTCGACCTAGGATAACAAATATTTAGAATATTGCAATGAGACAAAAAATTAAAAAAAGAGCACAGGATGAATTCATTACAAAATTTTAAGATTAAATAAATTTTTCAAAATATAAAAATGATCCCCAACGAATTCTGTACGATTGCAGCAACTTAGCAGTATAAATCTTCTCATCGATAATGTAAACAGATGCCGAGAATCGTCGGGACTCGAAGGCACTGGCACTCGGATCTACCAGGCTAGAAGTGCTTTATTTATTTAAAAGCATTTAAAAATATTCTCTTAAAATTAATTTTTCAGCGTAAGAAATCATTAAAAATTTTCCCACCAACCTTAAGAATTTATTTTTATTTTATTGAAACATTTAAAGATCCTTAAAAAGCTTCAAAATTTTATTTTTAAATCTTCAAAAATCGACATTTATTTTTTTATTTTTTGAAATCTTTTCTAGTTTTAAATGAAGTTTTGATCTTCTCAAAAATGTAAATATCTCTTAAACTAACTCAAATTTTTTCCAATTTGATAATTGTTCAATTGTTATTTATGCATCGAAATTTAAGATTCAAGGTTTTCTATTTCAAATAATTCAGTTTAAAATTGTTTAGTTTTTATTATTTGGTTTATAATTGCTCATTTTGAATAAAAAGAAAATTGCTGCTAAATATTTTTAAAAAATGTCTTTTCCTCAGTTAACATTTTTTTAAATAAATGGATTAAAAATTGACTATTTCACATTGAAAGAATATTTGAATAGGATTTGGAATTGAATAAGGGCGTTTAATTATAAACCTATTAATTTGAAATTATTTTAAAATTGAGAATAGTTTATAAAGTTTCAATCTAACGATTACACCTCTTTAGCTACTGATACATTCAAATTTTAAATTTTCTATTCTTAACGTTAAAATCTTTAACTTGCTTAACTTTAACCAGATTTAGAATCGTCATTTAAAACCAATTATTCTTCAATTTCTTGTGGAATTTTATATATTACATATCCTACAAAAATTGACAGTAAAGCACAAGTCAAAACGTTGATTATTCTAAAAGTATTGTTTTAAAAAATTTATATTATTTTGTTTTTTACACATATCGACAATAAACTACCAGTATATATAACATAATTTTAATTACAGTTTCCCAATATTTCAACTTTTGTACAATCTTGTATTTTTTTTTGTAAAGATTTTTGTAATTTTCTACAATATTATAATTTACGTAAAATTAAAAGTGTTTTATGACGTCAAATACACAAATTAAAAAAATGTAAAACCCTGTAGTTTTCTGTAATATCTTGAATATTTTTACAACAAAGTAAAAAAATATTAATAAAAAAGTAAACAAATTTTTGAATTGTGGAAACTTATACTTTATTGTTAATTTTTTTACTTAAGTGTATTTTTTGTTAAATTTTTTTACATTTTTGACAAAAAAAAAGTACATATTTAAACAAAAAATTACAGTTTGAGAAATGTTGTACTTTCTTTTAAACATTTTTTTCGCCAGAGTACTCAACCAAAAAGATGATATTTCAACAAAGATTAATTTTCTAACCAAAAACAGGAATTATCTACAAAAAGTTCAATTTTCAACCCAAAAATATTCTTTTTCAATAAAAAAAGTTCATTTTCTACAAAATAGTTGAATTTTCTGCGCAAATAGTTTAATTTCCTCGAAACTAGATAAATTTTTCTGATCAAGTTTTTATGGTCTCAATTCAGCAAAACTTCCGCTGGAGAGTGGAATTATATTTTATCTCTAAATGGTGTTTTTGATTTTACAGCATGTTTTTTCGTTCTCATGGAAAATTCCGATTTTCTTGGTTTTCTAGTTCTGCACTGCCACCCTTCATTTGTACAATTAAACGTTAATTATTTCTTAAATTCCTTAATATTCTCAATTTTTTCAAATAATAATGTAAAAATTTGTATTAAAATTAATAGAGGAAAAAATCAATTTTTTAGATTCTTTAGAAATGAACAAATTAGTCAAAATAGGCGCGGCACGCCTACAAAAAAGTATTTCGTAGCCTATAAACCTCCACCTCCCCTACTCCCCCTACATTCCGCTACTTACCATCCCTTCTCTTCACCCTTCGCCCCCTCTCCCCCTACTTCTTCCTCCTCTACTTCTCCATCTTCTTACTTCCCCAACTAACACTCCCCTTTCTCCACTATCCTTCCCCGGTCATCACTTCCTCACCCATACTCACCATCATTTCTAATCATTTCGCCTACTTCCCCTCACTTCCGCTACCTCTTCTATCATTACTTCACACTTACCCATAGTTTCACACCCCTCACTCCACCTCCCATATCCCCCACTTCCCAACGCCTCACCTCCCTCCCATCACTCTCCCTACTTACTCTCCCACCATTTACCCATACTTTCCCTTCCTTCCTCTCATTTCTCCTCACTCCCTCTATTTCCCCACCCAGAATTTCCCTACTTCCCCTCTCCTCGCTTATCTCACTTCACCCAGTTCTTCTCCCCTCATTTATCTCACTTCCCCTACTTCTATTCCCACAAGTTCCCCTTACTTCCCCTCTTTGGAAAAAAGTATGACAGACGGATGAACAGACGCACATCCGACCGAAAGTATAAGGGTTTTTGTCCGGGTCTTCAAAACCCTAAAAATAAATAATTTCAAGTAAATTATTGTATTTGAGCTTTCTCTGACTTGATTTTATGGAAAATATTGTATAAACAAATTTAATGGAATTTAATATTTTAAATTTCGATACTAATACGTACAGTTTTCTATTTTTATTTATTCTTACTATTTTCTACATATTTTTCTTTTTTACTAAGTTAATGTTACATAAAGCGTTGGTAAATTTCCCTTTATTCAATTCAGTTACGGCATAAAAGAGTTTTTTTTACAAATACTTGAAAATACGTTTAAGTATTTATTTTAATATCCCTTAAAAAATATTTTTAATTAGGCTGACTCAATTTCACCTTCTTAACACAATGTCAACAAAGAAATAAACTTATTATTCTGGAATTTTATCTTACGGAAAAGAAGTCAGTATACTTCTGGGTACACTTTTTTTATCTCCTTTACTAATAATTTCAAATCATACAATCTCGCGCTTTGAAGATAAAGAAATAACTCTATTCCTTATCACTTAAACTTAGCGCAATATGTACTTCATGGGTCAATAATAGCTGAAAGTCGACAACTATAAAAATATCCAAATCAGACGAATAAAAAAAAATTATTAAGAAAGTAGTTCAAATTTAGGGTGTCCAGTATAGACTTATGGTAAAAGTCCCGCAGGCTTTATGAAAATTGCAGCAGTCATTTGATTACAAAATTTTACCTTATATAAATGAATTACATGGCAATTTATTGTGTTTCGAAAAAAATTGCCTTGCTAATGAGCGAGGCAAATTAGCAGATTTCCTTTAATCTTGAAAGATTTTTATATTTGATACTGCTCTACGAAAAATAAATTATGTTAAACAGACCACTGCTTTCAACAACAAATTTTTAAGTAACACCATAGAAATGATAAGAGATTTTTTCTCATACATTTTAGTACACTCTGCTGATAAAAATCCGCTACAAAACAATTTTATATCTCTAGAAAATAAAAAAATAAATCCAGCAAATCTTTTAGTAGTATACCTATGCGGGTTCTGCACAGTTCTGTTCCGAGCTAAACGACAGTAAACCAGTGACTGGTCATTTACCGATAGACGATAATGGTTTGTGCCCGTGTTAAGAAGCCACCAGTCAGTAAGGTAGATCATTCTCTAACCGAAATCAACGGGATACATAGAAGGGACCTTCATTAGCGACCACCGATAAAGTAGGAATATGAATTGCCTTCAGTAGACAGATTCTTACTATTATCAATGGTATAGATTTCTACTTTAGCGACAAAGACTTAAGGGGTCTTGGGGATTCACCTAGTCCCATGCGCCACCTACATCTGTATTCCTACCTTATCGACTGAAGACAATTCAGAGTCTACTTTGTCCACGCTCGGTAATGTAGGTTCCTACCCTATCATCAGCCGGTAATGTAGGTTCATACTTTGTAATTTTGTATCTTATTAATATATGTTTGAGAGGGATCTATCATACCGAGTGGTGGCATCTTAGCACGGACACGAACTATTATCGTCTGTTGGTAAATGACCCAGAACCCGCCGAGGTATACTACTTCTTTTAGTTCTTTTACATATAGCTATAGGCCTACAGATTAAAAAAATATTTCTATTTCTATTATATTTTTCAATGGAAGTATTTTATCAAGTGAGTTCTGATGCATTCAAAAGACTTTATTGAAGAAGCTAAAAAAATAATTTAAAAAAAAATTACTGTAATATGTAACACAGACTTCCTTTGTGCTTTTTTAATGATTGAAGTTTCGTTTTTAAGGTTTCGTAGCCGTTTTCGTCCGTTGTACAAAAGGGCATAAGCACCAACATTTGGCACAGCAAAAGGGCATGAGCGCCAAATTTTTTTGTTCATAACATTTTTTTTGCATAATTTTTTTTCAACAAATTTTTTTGAAACATTTTTTTTCACCAAGTTTTGTTTCAACAATTTTTGTTCAGAACATTTTTTTTTTTCAAACATCATTCTTGAAAAAAAAATTCAGAAATTGTTTTTTAAAAGTTTTTTTTTTTCATTTGTTTACAAAATTTAAAAATCTTTTCTTTTAAGATTAGTATTTTTCTTTAACTCCTCCTGACACAACTTTTTCGGACGGGCTTTGCAAGAAATCGCGTGTGAGACACGTGCGCATAGGTGATTGCTAACTCGCACACAATCACCAAGGGAAGTGAGGGGAAATGAGTGGAGGGGAAGTGAGGGGAGGGAAAGTAGGGGAAGTTCAGCGAAATAAGGGGTGGGAAGAACGTAAAGGGAGAGGAAATAAAGGGGGGAAAGTAGCGAAAGAGGGGAAATGAGGGTTGAAGAAGTGGGGGAAAATTAAAGGAAGGAAAATAGGGGAAATGAAGGCAAATGAGGGCGCAAAGAAGGGGATGTTAGGGGAAATCAGGGGAGGGAAACTAGGCAAAATTAGGAGTGGGAAAGCAGGGAAAATGAGAATAAATAAGGGAAAATGAGAATATATAAGGGGAAATGAGTAGAGGTCAATTGGGAGAAATGAGGGTTGGTTAAGTAAGGGAAATAGGAAAGGGAAGTAGGGAGGATTGTGCAGGGGAAGGGAAATGTTAGCTGGGTAAGCGATGAGAGGGGAAGTAGGCGAGGAAGAAATTGGGGAAGGCGGGCAAAGTAAGGGTAGGGGAATGTAGGGGAGAAAAAATGGGAGGGGGAGGAATGGGAGGTGAAGTAAGGGGAGGGGAAAATAGAGGAGAAAAATGGGAGGGGGAGGTTTGAACGACCCGAAACTCTTGCATACTTTAACTGATTTTTTAAAAAGATATTGCAAAGTAGTGCAAATTTAAATGTTTTCTTCTAATCTAAATCAAATCTAATACAATTAGCAGTATTCATTGTCCTGGGGAATGGTGCAACATTTTTAAAGTTGAAACAAAAATATTGGAAAAATTTATATATTTTTTCTGCTGAAATATTTTCGTAAAATATAGGAAATAAGTAATAATGATTTTTCCATCAAATTTATTTGTAAAATATATATTCATTTGATTTCTATTCTTATTTTCCTACAAATTGAGATATCATCGAATTTTTTACAACATTTTTGTATCAACTTTGTAAAATGTTTATTATATTAGATTTTGTTTACATTTCAAGAAAATATTGAAATTTGCACTATTATTGCAATATCTTCGTAATTAATTAACAAAATCCCTTCAGTCTTTCTCATTTTATAGAGAATTCAAAAAGATAAATTAAAAAAAAAGTACATTTTGCGATAGAAGAAAAAAATTCCCGAACCCAAATAAAATTCCCGGTTTTTTTTTCAGGTTAAATCAAATTACTGGATTTTCCTGATTTTCTATTAATTAATCTGACCGGTAGCGTACTAGACACACCACTAGTGAGGACATTCACCTTGTCAAGTCATCCGAAAATAACTAGACGTAAGCAATAATCTTACCTTGGATGAGCCGATTTTATCGTGACCTCAGAACAAGAGAAATCGAAAACTGCTCTTCAAAAATTCTTTAAAATGATTTTTCAAAATTCACTTTCAGTTTGTGTAATCCACCAGAACTGATTCTCAATTTAAAATTCTCTGACTTTTCCCTGACCATTATAAATTTTTCTTTCAGGTAAAAAAAGCAACCTTAAACCTAGGAGATCAATAATGTTAATACGAAAAGGTTTCTTTCTATATTTATCTTAAACACTATTAGTCACAACAGGAGACTTCACAGCCCAAGCTGTTCTGAAAACCGGAGAAATAGGGTGATTTTTCACGAATATAGAGGAATAATAGGGGAATAAATTCCTAACAAAATTATTAAATAATTATCAAATTAAAAAAATATATTTTCAACAAAATAGTTGAATTTTCAAACTACAAAGTTGTATTTTCAACCAAAAAGTTCAATTTTCATCTAAAAAGGGTAATTTTTCACCAAAAATGAATTAGTTAAATTTTTAGTTTAAAAAATTAATTTACAAACAAAAAGAAAACGAGTTTTCAACATAATAATTACATTTTCAAGAAGGAGATGAATTTTTAACTAAAATTATGAATCTTCAATAAAAAACAATGATTTTAACATATTTTAACATCTTTCAAGCAAGTAGATGGATTTTCAACAAAAAATATTGATTTTAGGCCAAACAGTTGCCTTTTTAACCAAATAGTTGAACATTCGAGAAGAGACGAATTTTTTAGAAGATATTTGAATTTTCAACCAAGAACTTTTCTACAAAAAAATATTTGTTTTCAACTCAGAACTTTTCAGTCAAAAAGATGAATTTGCAAGCAAAAAGGCGCATTTTTGACCAAAAAGATGACTTTTTAACAAAAAAGTTAAATTTTCAACCTACAAAGTTGTATTATAAACAAAATAGTTAAATTTTTTCCCAAAAATAAAATAGTTAAATTTTTAGCTCGATTTTTAGTTACATAAATTAATTAGTAAATAAAAAGAAAACGAATGTTTAACAAAAAAAACTAAATTTTCAATTAAAGAGATAAATTTTCAACTAAAAATATAAGTCTTCAATAAAAAAAATTCATTTTTAACAAAGTAGTTCATTTTTCAACTAAGTACTTCAATTTTCAAGTTTTAAAAATGCATTCAACCAAAAAAGATGAATTATAAACAAAAACTCTAACAGTTGATATTTCAACCAAAAAAGATTTTAATTTTTAATAAAAAAACGTTGAATTCAACAAAAAATACGAATTTTCAACAAGAGTTGAATTTTCAACCAAGAAAGATTTTTCAGTCAAAAGAGAAAAAACATGTCAATCAAATTGTTGAATTTTCAAGCCTAAAAATCGAATTCTCTAAAAAAAAAAAAATTGAATTTTCAGCCCGAAAATATATATTTGCAGGCAAAAAGTTGATTTTCGACGAAAAATTTGAATTGTCTATCGAAATAATGGAATTTTCGACCAAAAATATGGATTTTCAACATAATCAAGAAATAAAAATAATTTCAACCAAATTTTTTAATTTCCCAGCTAAAAAAATGAATTAATTTTCAACCAAGCAGTTGAATTTTCAATCAAGAAGATTAATTTTCTACCAAAAAAGACTTATTTTCAACCACAAACAAATAGTTAAAATTTAAGTTAAAAATAAAATGAATTTTCAAGAAAATAGTTAAGTCCTTAACCAATAAAATGAATTTTTAACAAAGTAAATTAACTTTAAATCAAGTAGTTAGATTTTCAACAAAAAAATATTAATTATCCACAAAAATTATAATACATAGTTGATATTTTAAACAAAAAGAGTTGAATTTGAAATAAAAAACAGTTGAATTCAACAAAAAAGACGAATTTTCAACAAAAACGTTGAATTTTCAACCAAGAAAATCTTTGCAAAGTGAAAAAAAATTCAACCAAATAGTTGAATTTTCTAGCCAAAAAGGCGAATCCTCTAAAAAATATTTGAATTTTCAGCCCGAAAATATAAATTTTCCATCAAAAAGTTTTTTTCAACTAAACAGTTGAATTTTCTCTCAAAAATTTTCAACCCCAAAAGACTAAGTTTTTAATTCCCTAACTTCCCCTGACGTCTAATACAGCCCTTAAAAATAAATAATTAATTGTAAATCTGAAATTATATTATTTACGTTTCAGTCATATTCTCTAAATTTGAATCAGTAGAAGCTGCGTCACTGAAAAATCAGTAAAATTCGCCGAATAATCAAACAAACTCACTGATTAATAGTGTGTCATTGTAAACAAATTCCGGGAAGTCTCTGCAAACGGGATTGTTTAGGCATTATTATTGCTCGAATTGTGACTGTGTGGGTCTAGAAGTATAGTGTGAAATCAAACGGTATTTTTTAGAGTCAAGATATCATTTGGTCTGAGCGCGCTGCGGTGTAATGGTCGTGCGGAGGCCCATGGTCGTGCGGTGGCCCGTGGTCGTGCGGTCACCAACAGTATTGGTGGTCGTGCGGTATCCTAATGTTGTTGTGTCGACTGTCGACATTTTCACTGGAACAAATTTCCCAAGGTCCATAAAACCTATTCTTTACGAAGCGGGTGAAAAAATTGCTCCTTTTGTTATATTTACATACATACATATAACAGGCGTAGGATTTATTTATAGTGTCAAAAGTGTACATTGAAGCACAAGACAATAGGCTGATAATAGGATGCGACAAATTTGGATCAATCCCAGTGAGTATCTATCATACTGAATAAAAATGCAATACATCCGAATGTCACAATGGAACCATGATCAATAATAGCACTTCCTTCCCATCCTTCCTCGTTACATACTTCGCTCAAGTTTGAATGTTTATTATTAACACATTTGCAGCCGATTCGTTTTGACTGCTCGAGAGGATGTCCAGCATCAGTAGGTCCCTTTTTGTATGCAATCTTTTTAATTTCTTCCACAGTACTGTCCTCCTTGACTCTATAATCTGATTTTTTATTGTTGCCTGGCAATGGACGCTTAGCATAGTCACAAGAGTACATTATATTATCTACTACGGTTCCATGATCACTGTAGTTGAGCAATTCATATCTTTTAGTGCACTGCAAATTTAAATTTTCAAATTAAAAACATTATTAACAACTAATACGTGTCGAACGTCGATCAGGGTGTCTACTCAAATCCTGAAAAAGATTCCCTGACAATTCTAGCTTTTTTTTCAAGTATCTCAAGTTTTTTTCCACGTATAATTTTTCCTAGCACGGAGCCGTTCAAATATTTCGCATTTTTTAAAACAATCGACTCGGAATATGTATACAGTTTCGCCAATTTATTATAAATGATTTTTTTTTCAGTTTCTAGGGATTCAATTAATATGTTTAATTTAGAAAGCTTTGACAGATTGTATTACAAGAAATTTTTTGATATATTGGCACCATCGATTAATTAAATAATTAAACAATACCAAAAACATAATGAATAATTTCTTGAATTCGTTCCGAAAGTTCATGAATTTGAATAATAATTCAAACAAATTTTTTTTTATTTTATATTTAAAATACAGTGCATATTTAGTTAAAATTAATGTTGGTACTATATTATATTAAATTTAAACAGTTTCAAATTCCTAATTTTTCAAGTAAACACATTATATTTTCAACAAGATAGACGAATTTTCAACAAAATACATGCATTTTCAACTAAAATAGATAAATTATCAACCAGAAATTGAATATTTAAATTTTCAACAAACAAAAAATAATGCTCAACCAAAGAGATGAATTTTCAACTAAAATGATGGAATATTCAATTGAAATAATTAGATTTTCAGTTAAAAAAAAGCCAACCAAATAAAAACTAATTTTCAAAAGAATAGTTACGTTTTCAAACAAATTGATGAATTTTGAACTTATACCATGAATCTTCATCTGGAATAGTTGCATTTTCAATCAAAAAGTTGAATTTTAAACTAAAAAATGATGAATACTTAACTCGAATAAATGTATTTTCAACAACAACAACAAAAAACAATTTTTAAACAACATAAATTCAGCAAAAGAGGTAAAGTTTCAACTGCAATAGTTAATTTTCCAGAAGAAAAAATTAATTTTCAACAAAATAGCTTATTTTTTAACCAAAGAGATGAATTTTCAATACAAATTATGAATTTTCAATCAAACAATTTAATTTTTAATAAGAGAGTTTAATTTTCAACCAAGTAATCAAATTTTCACTCTAAAAAAGATGAATTCTGAACTAAAAATGTAGTACATAGTTGATATTTAAACCAAGAATGATAAAAAAATTTTATCCAAAATAGTTGAATTCAACCAAAAAAGATTTGAATTTTTAATCAATCTGAACCAAATAGTTGAATTCTCAACTAAAAAAGATCAATTTTCGACCAAATAGTTGAATTTTCAAATAAGAAAGATAAATTATAAATCAAGAATTGAATAGGTAAATTTTCAATTAAAACAATTAATGTTCAACCAAAGAGATGAATTTTCAAATAAAATTATGGAATATTCAATTAAAATAGTTAAATAAATTTCAT
>JAABKJ010010965.1:0-10851 GCA_011634705.1 Andricus grossulariae
TATTATTCAGAGCTTTTGGACAGATTCGATATTGATTTGAAGCAAAAACGACCGCATTTGTCGAAGAAAAAAGTGCTTTTCCATCAGGACAATTCAAGGGTGCACACGTGTGTAGTCACGATGGCAAAAATCCATGAATTGGGCTACGAAATGCTACCTCATCCAGCATATTCTCCAGATTTAGCCAGCTGCGACTATTTCCTGTTTACAAACCTGAAGAAATGGCCGGGCGGTAAGAGATTTGTGTCGAATGAAGATATCATCACCGAAACGACGCCTATTTTGAAGGTCTTGAGAAAACCTTTTATTTGGAAGGAATACAAAAATTGGAAAAATGCTGGACTAAATGTATCGAGCTAAAAGGAGATTATGTTGAGAAGCAAAACGCTCATTTGCCGAAAAAAATCTCTAAGTCGAAAAGTCACTGACTTATCAAACAGCCCTCGTACTTAAAGCTGTTGCTCTTGGTTGTTCATAACCTACCTTGAACGGTAGGTCCCCCTCTCACCACCAAGAAAGTGTGTGGGAGGTGTGCAAAGGTATAGGGCAGAGATACAAGAAAAATGCAAACCCTTAAGGGATACATTAGAAGCTTCTATTTCAGTGCAAGAATCTTTTGCTGATTACAAAATGGTATCAATAGATGTAGAAGAAACCGCGATAAGAAAGACCGGATGATCGAAAAAGCTGTAACATAAAAAATTAATTGTTCAGACTGGTCGACAGGGAAACTCCTCCATGGCCTAGTGCGTAACAGCACACTGCAAAAATTGGGGGTTCGGTAATGTTGCGTCTCAATTAAAAGTTGGCATTCTTTAGAACTGACACTCTAATAGAACTCTTTTGGAAGATTCCTTTTCAGTTCATTGATATCCGATAGATGACCAGTGGTGGATGCTGAAGTTTTCAACTGCGCATGTACCGATAAGCGCGGACCTACTTGAAATCAATAAATACTATGAATAACCATACAGATAAATATTAACGAAAGTTTGTTTCAAACTAATTTATTTGAATGATAGAAATACCTAACTTATTAAAATAATTTAATATTAACGTAATATTGCAAGTGTCTATCACATAATCTTGAATAGTCCCGCAATTTGCGGTCCAAGCGCAGTTGAAAACATGGAATTTTCAACATAACCTTAAAAACTTTAATAAATTACGTTATTTTGTCGAGTCGGGTAATTAGTTAAATAATTTCTGATGTTACATATTGCCGATTGCTGGTCCAATAATTTTCTGGAGAAACGAGAAAAAGTCTGCCTTGGCCAGGATGAGCCCCGGTGGCGTAATTGGTTAACGCTCCACTCGTGAATAGTGGCGTTCCCGGTTCAAATCCGTGCCCAGGCAGATTTTCCCCGTTTCTCCAGAAAATAACTTGACAAGTAATTGGCAATATCTGACATCAGAAATTAAATAACGTTAAAAACTGTCAGATCTCATGGGCATTATCTTCCTTTCAAGGACGACAATGTTTCTTTAGAAAAAGCATTTTTCTAAAGGGACCGTACTTAAATTACGTAACAGATTATCGCCCCCCCCCGTCCTTCCCCCTTTTAAGAATGAAACCGTAACAAATTTACACAGAGTGCCTGACCCCCCCCCTCCCCCTGGAGCTGTTGCGTAATTTAAGTACTGTCCGAAAGATGAATGAGTAGTTCTAAGGCAAATTGCAAATTTCGAGAGACTTTAATAGAAATTTTTGTATTTAGAAAGAATTTAGAATTGTATTTCACTTATTTTATAAAAGGGATCGATACTTTTTTTTAATATTTGAAAAGTTTCCAAGCTATCTAAAAGTAATGAACAATGGAGAAAAGTAAATTGCTAAAATGCTCTAATAATCTTGATGACAACAAACGATTTTTCTGATATACAAAAACCTCTATGAAATGCGCAGTTTTAAATTTATTCAATTCTTTAACAATACTTTCTTACTCCGTTTCTAATGCGAGATAACACTTTTTAAAAAATAATTTAAAATATATGAAACAAAGAATTGAAATTTACGTATTTCAGAAAGTGCTCAATACTTTTTTTCTTTGAATATTTCAAACGTTTGAAAACGATTGAAAAGTAATAAATAATAAAGAAAAGTCAAGTACAGAAATGCTCTAATAACTTTAGTGTCAAAAAACCATTTTCTGTTATACACAAAACTCCATAAAACAGTTTTCAATTGACTTAATTTCTTTATAATATACTTTTCAAATCAGCTTTTAATTTAGAGTAACAATTCCTGAACAACAATTTAAAATACGTAGAAAAAACTTATTCTTAAATTTAAACATTACCTATTTCAAAAAGTGCTCGACACTTTATTTTCCTTCTGAATATAAAATACTTTTAAATCAGTGGAAAATAGTTATTTGTGATGCAAGTGTGCAAAATAGGTGATTGTGTGCGAGTGTGAATTTTGCAGCATAAGCCGGAGGCGAATGATACAATCACACGAGTTAGCAATCACCCATGCGCACGTGTATCACACGCTATTTTTTGCAACGCCCTTCCGAAAAAGTTGTGTTAGGAGTTAACGAAAAATAATGATCTTAAAAGAGAAGATTTTTAAATTTGGTAACAAAATTTTTTTGAAGAAAAAATGTTTGAAAAAAAAATTGTTTGAAAAAAAAATCCTGAAAAAAAGTTTGGAAGAAAAATGTTTAGAAAAAAAATTTGGTGAAAAAAAATAATTGAAAAAAAAATTTTGTAAGAAAAATTGTTTGAAAAAAACTGTTGGCGCCTATGCGCTTTTGCTGTGCCAAATGTTGGCGCTTATGCCTTTTTCTTACGACGGATGAAAATGGCTACAAAACCCTAAAAACAAAACTTCAATCATTAAAAGATTTGTTCAAGTTAAATCTAAATTTATTTCAAGAAGATACTAACACCTGTGCTTAAAGTTACCTATGCCAGCGTCTGAGGTGCATCATTTTGAAAGTGCGCATGCGCAGCTTTTTCACCAGTGATTAGAGTAATCCATCTTTAAACTGCGCATGCGCGAAAATTGTTTCACACACAGTATGCTCTAATAAGGCTCTTTAGGCACCATTTGGAAGCATTAAAACGTCAACTTTCGAGGTGGGTGTTGCAGAAACGTCTTTTTTTCTTATGGAAAATGCATGTTAAACTTCATGGGGCTTGCGGCACCCCTAAATATCATTCCTTTTCAGAGAAAAAAAAAAAAAAATGGAATTTATATTTGGGTGGACTCGAACAAATTTAGGGGATGCCCCATAAAAATTCGAAAAAAAAATTTTTGGACCACCCTAACGTACACTGATAGGCCTGCTTCCATTCCTGGATTCTGATATATTGATTAGAATCGGAAGTCGTCTGAAGAACGCTGTCTTAGCCTAAGATGAGAGATGTTCTCGTGTAGTATCGTAGGTTTGTGAGTGACTATTATATTATTCTATATGTATAAATAATATAATATACCATTAATTTATCATTATATATATATATACATACATATACTCGCAAACGTACATGCGCAAGTATGCATGAACTTATAGGTGGTGGATATCTATTACATAAATTCATATGACATCGCAACGAATCTTCTGCATCAATCGGTGCGAACGACGTGCAGTATGTACGGGCACATTTTGGTGCAAATGCAACTTTTGATAAATTTAAATTTAAAATTTTAAACTTTTTCGGGTTTCAATCGTGGTTTTGCACACGATTGAAACCCGAAAAAGCTTCAAATTTTCAATTTAAATTCATCATAATGAATCATCGTGAAACTATTGAATTTATTATCAATGCAATTTTTGTTTTTGATGGATTTCCACCTGATGCAGCCAGCATCAGTACGAATAAGGCTGGAAGATTAAGTCGCTCAAAAAAACATACTCGTGCAGACATTCATTTTAAAGAGTCGATGGTGGCAACTGTCACAGAAGAAAAATTTCTATCCAACGAAATAAATAAAATCCGTTTGATCTCAATGTTGAAAAAGAAGTTCAAGGATTCTAACTTTACAGTGAAACAAGCTACGGAAGATGCAGACACATTGATCGTCAACACAGCGATCAATATGTATCCATCATTTGACTCGGTATTCATCGTAGGTGAAGACGTAGATCTTCTAGTTCTCATGAATGCGTTAGCAAAAGAGAATTCAAATATTTCCTTAAAAAACCAAGAAAAGTTAAAATTCATGAAAAAATATACTCTTCTGAAATTTTCTAGTTTGACGAAGATAAAGCAGAAGATATACTCTTCTTACACGCATTTAGTGGCAGTGACACAACCTCTGCAATGTTACTATTTCACGAGAAAAATTCTTCCTTGCACTATACGGATCTTCTCTAGGAAATGCCACACGGGGCTCTCCTCGCTATCTTCATTTACGACGATCAAAGACAAAAAGTAAATTTAATTCATAGACATTGCCATCGACAAGAGAAGCTGCATAAAAACACTCGTTACGGACCTTACATTTAGTCCTAACATGGATGGACAATAAAAAAAATCCAGAGGAATGGGAATGACACCGAAGTAAACACGGATTTACTTGAGTCGTTTTCCAGCATTGAGATCAAACGGATTTTATTTGTTTCGTTGAACACACCCGCGTAAAAATATTTGGTCTTCATTTTGTCTTAAATGTCTTCAATATGTCTTCAAGACCATGATGTCTGGTTCCGTCTCACCAGCTAGACATTAGAGATATACAGACCTGTCTTGCATTTATGGTTGTAGTTGTGCCAAGACGAGACCAGGTAGACTTGTCTTGATACACGAAAGGATAATTTATGTATTGGTTTATTACTGCTGAAAGGGCCTGCCACTTCCAGATAGGTTGGGACCAAAAATTTGACATCTGCTAAGTATCAAAATTTTACAACCGATAAAACTTGTAATTTTGTAAAAACTGATTTCAAAATTTAAAATTCGGGACCTATCGATCTCAAGAACTACAGGCATATGAAATTTTCCATAAAAGGATTAAAACTGTAATTTCTATAAATTTCTATTGAGCAGTCGGAGATAGGAAAAAATGGACAACATTTTTAGTTTCGCCATCTAAAGAACATAATTATTCCCAATAAACAAAAGTATTGATACATAAAAAATAAATACCATGAAGATAAACAATACGAACATTCTGTGAAATTTAAAGCGGATTAGTGATAACCCTTGGAGGCCTTGGGAGCATTTTGGCTTGCCTTCGAATTATAAATCTCTCACGTCCTTTCCAAGTCAAATAATCTTGTTTCGAAAATATTCGTCCTAAGACATCAAAAATAGTCTGGTTCCTACTCACGAGCTAGACGTACAACATAACTTGAAATTGTCTTGGATTAGTCTTTACCCAAGACAAAATCAAGACCAGATATTTTTAGCTGGGCAAGTATGATTTTTCGAGCGACGTAATATTTCAGCACTCGCTATGCTCTTGCTGGCTGCATCAGGTGGATATCCATCAAAAGCAACAAATGCATTTGCACCATAATGTGCCCGTACGCACTGCATATGGTTCGTACATATTGATGCAAAAGATTCGTTGCGATGACATACGAATCTATGTAATAGATATCCACCATCGATAAGTTCATACATACTTACACATGTACGTGGGTGAGTGTATGTATGTATACATAATATGATAAATTGATGATATATTATGTTATTCATACATATAAATGATATAATAGTAATATAATAATGATAACAGTGAATAATCTTTCAAATTTCAAGATAAAATTTGACATTTTTTGCAAATTACAAAAAAGTGCTCCGCTTTTCTCTGCCATAACTCGTGAACTATCAATATGATAAATATTTGTTAAAGACAAAAGTGATAGGAAGTTGTATGCTCTACAACTTTCTATGGAATTACTTTTGCTCTAAAGTGCATTGGAAACGAGATATTTCCAAAAAACGCGATTTTTGCAGCCATTTTGTTAGCAGAAGCCTGATTTGTGGGATATTTTTTGGGTTTGGATTAGGGCCCCAAAATGAAGACAACTGCTAAGTTTGGTCTTGTCCCGATCTTTTGCGACCTCAAGCCTTTTTTTGTGTTTCCATTGACTGGACTAAAGCTCTACTCATCTTATTGGTGGAGGCTCCACAAAGGCGAACTGAATGCTTCTGATAGAAATATATTTTCTTCTATCGCGTTCGCGGTTTCGCTTCTGCCCTTCTGGCCTTCCTCTGTGAGTTCACGACGCTACCAGGCATGGCGACCACTTACGTAATTATTAATACTAAACTGACTATCCTAATTTTGTGGAATCTGTACAGTATTTTTGTTGTTCTTAAAATACACATTATTACTCGAGTGATAGTCAAATGAATATCTGGTGTCTAGTGGATATGATTAATTTCCGTTTCTCAACCTGAATCTGTGAACTTTCAGGCTTTTTTTCGTATTTGACTTTCACAAACCTGATATCTCAAAACTCAGATCTTTAAAACTCAGAGTATTTCATTTACAAGTTTTTTTTTTTATAGAGTTTTAACTTGTTTATCTAATGACTTGCTCTTTGAAAATTGAAGGTCACCTGATCAACATTTACTTAAATTGTTGTTTTACTACTATTCTTACTTATTTTCTCTTTTTTCTAAGAAACGATAGATCAGTGTTCTCTTGAACCAGACGGAAATGTAGTGACAGAACGGCCAAATATTGAGCATTGCTAATATTCGGAAGTTTTGCTAAATTACACTTTCCCATCTAAAGGTTGATTCTTTTTACGATACTAAGTTTTTAGTAGATTTAGTGATTTGGAAATCTTAAAAGAAGAGAAAAATGTTATGAGTGTGAACAAATATTTTCAGTTCCTGCCCTATTTCTGAGAGGAGTACTGGAACTAACATTGGACACTATTGGAGAGCAACGCGAGGTAGTGATTTATTCGTGATCCAAGAGAGAGGCGGCATGCACCCTGGTAAGTTACACAAGTAATTTCAAATATATTATTTTTATTGAGTGATAACATTATTTTTTCATTTATGTTGTCCCTGGAAAAGGGACAAGCTATGGGAAGAGCTATTTGGTTCCATGGTTGTGGATGAAGAAGAGGAAGGGGGAGCGGGGACGCAGGAAATTAAGAATAGTCTAAACGTGATTTTATAATTCTTTATATTTTTTTCTTTTTTCTTTTGATTTTATTAATACATAATCGAATTATAATTTTTTTATTGATAAGCAACAAGTTATTTTTTCAACCTTTCTCTGACATGGAATAATTAACCAGATTGTTATGTTTAGTCATTATTTCTTATTATATTATATAAGTGTAGATCTTTTCCTTTTGATTTCCTAATATTCAAAACTACCGGTTGAAAACTGCAACATATTTTTAAATTTTGATTAATTACAGTATCTTGATCTCATCTTAGAAAATAACTTTTCACGTTTTAAATTTTTTACTTTCTTTAGACTTCTTTCACTTTTCACTCCGCCGTTGATGTTCCTTAGGTTCCTCATTAGAAAAGCTAGTGGTTGTTTCGTTTTTGGCTTCAGAATCCTAATCCTGGAGGAATTGTATACTTCTCTCGGGAGCATTACTTTTCAACTGGCCCAACTTTAAAAGTCCTGTTCTTCGATTGCCTTCAAATTCCAGGAATATGTTTGCCTTCCAAGTACTACTTAATCGCCAAATTTATAGACCAACCGGCTTCAAGTGATGGGGGGTTGCATTTTCAACCGAACGCCTGCATCGGTATTTTCAAAAGCCTGTCACTTTCTTTCGAAATACGTCATTTAAATTCTTTAAGAAGATTTTGGAAAGTGTTTTTCTACATTTGTTTTATAATTCTTAAAATTAAAAAAAAAAACATTTTTCGAACAATTTCAAAATTAAAAAATTGTTTATTCAACTCTTTTTTCTATTTAAGCGTCTTCAATTTTTTTATAATATTGTTACGTCTCGGAAGAGACCCACTTACCTTGTTATAAAATAATTAAATCTAAACCTACGCCACTTCCTCTTTTTTTTTATTCTTTTTGTTACAAAATAGAAAAAAAGAATTAAGAAAAAAACGAACACGAAGGGTTGAGACAATCGAACTAGAATTATTTGGTTAGGAAAATAGTTTGGGATAAAAAATTCTAACTTATTATAATAGAATCTGCAAATGTTAAATGTGTAATGCTTGCTTTATTTATTTCATTTAATAATTTTTAATTAATTTGCGCAGCGTGGAACTGCCAGAATTTGAGAGAAACTTAGTCTATTTGTCCACCCTTTAACAAAAGGGGAAGGACTCTAGTTACTAAGTTTTATTAAATTAGAGAAGGAAATAAGGGATAGCAATAGAGGAATTTTCAAACTTACCAAAATTTTGGTTTATGGTTGCTCGGAACGTTATGATTATCCTTTTTATTGGTGATGGTCTCTTCCTTCGACAATGGACCTTTTCTAGAACCTCAGGTATCCTTGTCAACGATACGCCTTTCTGGAGCAGGGTTGATTTCTGTTCCTCGGACTATTGTATTTTTATACAATGGATTGCCAGGGAATTTGAAAGGAGGGTTTTCTTGACCTTAGGGGTCACTGACTTCAATAATTAACTTGTGCTTTTGACTAAGTCCAGGTCGACAAGGTTTTACATGCACGGGAGAAATAATACAATGGATTGCTTATGTGATATTGTGGATGTGTTTCATATTAAAGTTGTATACAAAAGGTTGTGTTCGTTATTAAAGAGAAATTTAAACCGATGTTTGCATGCAATCGTGATAGTTAGTTTTAATGTGTGCCAGGGGTTAGCCCCCCCCCCCCCTCGACGCTTAGGCTATAAAGCTTCTTGTGCAACACCCGTGTTTATTCTTAAGACAGTACTTCAAATCCGACCACCTTCACCGAGTATTTAAATTTCGGTGGATTTTCGCTGTTTCCAACGTTCTGGAAATATACTTCTCAGGTGTCAGCCGTACCACATCGCACAGTAAATGACGCGGAACTCTTTGCACGGCAAAGTAAGTCTCACGCACTCTGCCATTTGGCAGCCTCCCTCGCAGGCCACAGAAGGAGAATATGGCCAAGCTAGGGTGGACTGACTGATCCCTCTGAGGCCATCAGTTAATGCATAAATTCGAAGCACTGTCCTGGTGTTTTATGTAAGTATATGTGTGTGTACAGTTTAAGGCGGATTCCGAACCACCAAAGCCCCATTAAAAGTACATAGACAAATTTTAATTGATACCGGCTCAGGGATCGAACCCCAGCCCTTCTGCACGGAAGCCTGATGCGCTATCATCTGAGCCACCGAGGCATCATGTACTAGTGATCATATGACACAAACAATATTTGAAAGCACATCTATGTATAAAATGGTAAAGATCGCAATTGATTAGGCGCTGATAATTATTTCATACTTCTATTTCATATCCAAGCAAGACGCACACATTTTGACCTACAATTCCTTCTATGTAACTCAGACACATACTTGCAGGACAACGAAAATATATAAACTATATTCTACATTCGCAGGATGTTGCTAAAACTTTTTATGGTCTTATTTATTTTATTTAGAAAATTGTGCTTGTAGCAGATTTATAACGAGCTTTCTTCTTCCATGAGTATTTATTTAGCTACTAAATAATCAATCTCTTAAAGTGATGCCTTATAAGTAGAAAGAAATTTTTTTCATTTATGCAAAGAAAATATTGAACATGTATTGCAAAGAATAACATTTATTGTCAAAGAGTTTAATTAACATTTTCCGAAAAAGTTACTTTCTGTATGGTTTCAGTAGTCTTCTGCATATTGTTAGTATAGAGACTATAGAGAAAAAAGAATTTTAGTAAAGAAATTTTTTATTGCAGTATGGAACTGTTCCAAAATAACATATCAATAAAAAATTTATAATTTAGATCATTTTTTAATTTCCGAAATATGTTAATAAATAACACAGGTACACAAAAATATGTCTTGTTCACCAGACGAGACAAACATTTTTATACGTTTTTCGGGTCGTTGAATCCAAATCCACTGTTGGTTTGACTCGATCAGATCGAATTTCGTTCCTAACCTAAAAAAAGTGAAAAAGAGTTTCAAATTTCATCACTTTTTAAGGTTAGTAACGAAATGCGATTTGGCCAAGTGAAAACCACTTCAGATTCGGATTCAGAGACTCAAAAACCGTACAGAAATGTTCGTCTCGTCTAGTGGACAAGAACCTTTTTGTTTTTTCCTGTGCCTGTGCAGAGGATCGCATTTAATTCCTAACCTCAAAAAAAAAAAAAAAAAATTTTAACTTTCATGACTTCTGAGGTCAGGAACGAAACGCGATCCGACCGCGTCAAATTAACCCCGGATTCGGATTCAGCGACCCAAAAAACGTATAGAAATCTTTGTCTCGTCTGATCGACACGAACTTTTTTTTCGTGTGCCTGTGAAATTATGATTTGGAAAGAATTTAAATTTTCTCAAAGGCTGAAAATAAAGGCCTGTTGTATTTTCGAATTCTTTTATTTCATATATAACGAATTTGCTGCTTGCATAAAGTGCTGGAGGTATAATGTTAGTAGGATAGTTATTATTATTAAATGCCAAGATATATCAGTTCTCGACGGCTGGATCCTAGAAAAGAAATGCAGAAATGGATCAGTATTAACGAACATTTATCTTTAATGAGCTAGAACCTCTTTGTCTGCAAAAAAACTTAATGAATGAAGGAGGAAATTAAATTATTTTGATGTTATCATATTTTATAGATACTTACTACGTATTGCGTTGAGTGATTAATCAGTGGAACTTGTTTATTTATTTCTTTTTTGTGATGATGTTTACGAGTCGCTCTATTTTAATTTTTTACATTCTCATTCATGAGAGTGTAATGTAATCGTCCAAATTTGCGATCTCTGGTTTTTAACGGATCTTT
>JAABKJ010010966.1:0-10851 GCA_011634705.1 Andricus grossulariae
AGTATAATAAAATCCGAAAACCTAACAATTGTTACAGAAGTACTTTCCTTCTCGACTTTTGCTCAAAATTTGTACACGTTGTTTTCTTTATTTTTGGATTAAAAAAACATTGTATTTGTATTTTAATAAAATTCATGTTCTGATTTATTTCGAAAATTTCTTATGATTGTAAAATTCATTATGATTTTCAATATTTTACGTTAGTCGTAGAGGGCATGCATTTTGTCGACACGCGTGCGACTCGCACGACGTACGACGCATATGCGACGCATATGCTGACACATCTGTTTGGTGATCTGCGTGTCACGCGTGACGATTTATTCGCACTAGTGCCTGCACCGTGCGTGGCACCATGCGCGCATATTGTTATCTGGGAATTTTCTAACCCACGGTTTTATCAATGAATTGGTTAGATTTTGTAAAATTATTATACTTAATTACTTGATTTAGTATCAAATCATTATTTTGATGAGCTCGAAATTGACGATGGTTCTCTTCGGCCTTCTTATTCGTAGTGAATCCATTTCCGTAATGTTAAATTCTGCTACCTTATTTTTTAGATTTACCCGAAATGTCAAACTCCAAATATTAACATTGTCGAGAATCTTGCCCGATCTTGCTTGCATATTGCAGTCGGGATGGGATGAGATTAAACAATTGAAAACCAAAAATTCTCGACAACAAAATTAACTCGAATACGGGCAATATCAGGCGAGATCCGAGAAGTTCTCGTCTCAGCGTGCATCTCTAGCCGGATTCTTCAATGAAGCGCTCGCATTTGCTAGGATCTTTGTCCCAGGGATAGGAAAACTACAGAAAACCGTACCCGAGCGCAGTCGGTACACATATGTTATTGTTGTTCATAGATTCGGTTTGCTTACTGTGTGCGAACAGAGGATGGTATTGAAGGTGACAAAATTTAAATACCTAATTGTATTGCTCGATAAGAATCAACATGCTTGATCCTCCCTCCTTCTATTGTAATCGGTTTTTTGTGTCCATCATAAACTGGACGAATATGTTTTTTGTCGTTCCACCCAATGATTGTATTACCCCTTGTCCATACATATAAATCGCTTAGGACTGGGACTAGGCCAACTTGTATTTTCAGGATCAGAGCACCACCAAGCAGTTTTGTGGAGTTATAAATTTATAGGCAGGAGGGAATGCTTTAGTTTGTCGCTTCTGGACCCCGGATCCGGCTTCCTCGTGTTGTTTGGCTTTGATGCAAACTGAAACATCCAGACAGAGGTTTTCATGTGAATTAATTGGTCAGTTATCAGGCCCGGCGGAACAGGTGGGTACGGTAGGTAGTAATACCCACCTGGAATCTCGGGAGGTGGGTAATTACCCACCTGGAAATTCGTGCGAGAAAAACATGTATTTCAGTTTTGATCAATTTTCATAATATGCGCGCGTAAAGACCAAATCCGATCTGACCCAATCAGACCCTGAAAATGTTGATAAGCTCAATTTATAAATTCTGACATATGAATTTATCAGTAAAAATTCTAGACGGACTTCTGTTTTTGCACTTCGAACATGAATGATTTACAATTTGCTTGTCTTCTGAAATAATTATACAAAAGAAAAAAATAATAAATTTTACGTTTACGTCGAAAATTTTTTGAAATGATGAAATATTTAATTATGACAACCCTCCCCCCCCTTCTTCCATTCGAAAAACTACCCACCTGGGCTCAACGTGTTTCGCTGGGTCTGTCAGTTATTCAATATACTTATGATAAATTTCTTGCTTTAAATAATTCAGTTTTATACCGAGAATACAACAATTCTCTCAATACGAACAAAAATGAGGTTATAAAGTAAAGGCATTAATTATCAAGGACGGATCTGTTGTCGATTTCAAATCGTAAATTCGCGTAAAAGCTACCACGGGGTTCGCATCCAGCCCCTTGACCGGCCGTCGGGGGAATTATAGTTTCGGCCGAGTCGAGCGCTGGCGTAGTTTTGTTCAACAAGACGCAAGGTTTGCACTGCGAACCTTCTGTAGTATCCATCGTCGCGATACATTAGGAAGAAAAAGAGAGACACTAGGAAAAGGAAAAGAAAGGAAATACAGTGCAGGACTACATTTTATGGGTCGCCGTCTGGATTTATGTTAACAATTTAAAATTATTTTACTGTTTCTTTCTCTTTTTGGTTTAAATGTGAATTTTTCTATTTCTTGTTGAGAAGCATAATTAGAATCTAAAACGAGGACCCATCTCATAATATAAATAAAAATACAAGGTAAGTTATGTTCTTTTTGAGACGTAACAATGCTGCCGAAGTGAGCACAGGTGAGAAATTTAATTTTTTACAATCATTCAACAATAATGCATTTTTTTCCAAGAGAACATATTTCTATACAATCTTATAGAAAATGAATTATCCGTCATGTTCAGTGATTCTAGCCGCTTTTTCCATTTTAGATAGAAATTGAAAAATCCAATTGAATTTTTAATTGTATAATATGGTATAATTGTGTAATATGGTCACAAATTGAATTTCCTCTTAAATTTGAGGTGAAAAGGAATTTAATTTGTCTCAAAAAGAATATTTTTGCAGCAAACATTATCCTTTAAGGACAAACTTCACCTAATTATCTTGCAGCCAAATAATTCTGTTTGAGTAAAAAAGATATTCAAGTGGTTCAAAACAAAACAGGCAAGATGACATGCTCCTGTTTCGAGACAAATTTTTGTCTGAGTGAACCATTTAAGAGTAAATGGTAGTCTATGAGGTAATCAAAATTTGACCTTGTAATGTTAATTTTGTCCGCCTTCTTATTTTAAAAACTAAATAAGTGAGCGTGACTAAATTTTGGGAGACATGAGACAATATATGAGCTGACATCGGTCGGGTCCCTTGGAGTATTTATTTTGTAAGGAAAAGCTGTACTTATAAGTTTTCCGTAACTCCCTTGTAACAGACGAAGCGACGGAAAACTTTCGGGTCGGAAAAAGCCCGTAGCGCCGCCCACCTTTCTTTTGCGAAAAAGTGACAACTTGGTAGAAAGTTCAACTCAGGTCTGCCAGCTGTGAGTACTCAGTCGGTAACAAGGCTTCATTGAAAATATATTCACTAAAAGAATTTTTATGTTTCAACTAAACCTACCAATAATTTCAAATTTTAAGAACATGCCTGCCATCTATGGCGACACTTTCCACGCATTTTCTAAATGATTGAAAAATACTGTTCTTTTTCTGAAACGAATTGCATATTTCTCGATTTCAGCAGAAACTCTTAGAATTCAGAATGCATTTTGTTATACATTGCAGGCATGTTCTTAGAATTTGAAATAATTGGTAGTTTTTTTTGAAACACAAAAATTCTTTTAGTGAATAATTTTGCAATGAAGCCTTGTTACCGAATGAGTATTCACAGCTGGCCGACCTGAGTCGAATTTTCCACCAAGTTGCCACTTTTTCGCAAAAGGAAGGTAGGCGACGCTACGGGCTTTTCCCAACTCGAAAGTTTTCCGTCGCTTCGTCTGCTACAAGGCAGTTACGGAAAAATTATAAGTAACTCTTTTCCTCAAAAAATGCTCCAAGGGACCCAACCGATGTCAGCTCATACATTTTCTTCCGTCCCCCAAAATTTCGACACCCTAACTTATTTAGTTTAAAAATAAGAAGGCGGACAAAATTAACATTAGAAGGTCAAATTTTGATTACCTCATAGACTACCATTTACCCTTAAGAATTGTTGCGTTTTGTTGAAAACTCGTATTGATTGGTAAAAATTCAACTGTTTGGTTGAAAGGTGAACTAATTTCTCACAAATGAGTTCTTCAATGAGGAGTTATAATTTGAATGAAAAATTATTAATTTGGCTGAAAACATGTCTTTCTGGCTTAAAAATTCAACAACTTCATTATTATTTTCTTCTTTCTCTACAACACAATCTTTTTTCGGTCTAAATTAACTCTTTTGTTAAACATTCATCTTCTTGGTTTGAAAATTTATCTCTTTGCAAATGAATTCTTTTTTGGTTACAAATGAAACTGGTTTGTTACAAATTAACCTGTTTCAGTTGCAAATGAACGTTTTTGTTAAAACTTCACATTTTCGGGTTGAAAACGCAACCTTTTTGTACGAATTTTGTATTTTGGGTACGAAAATTCAACAATTTGATGGAATCTTCAACAATATGGTAGAAAATTTAAGTAATTAGTTGAAAACTTGAATTTATTTGTTAAAAGTTAATTTTTTCATTTATATATACAACATTGTATCAAACACTTAATTTCTTTGGTTAAAAATTAATTTTTTCAGCTGCAAATTTAATTGTTCCATTTTTGGCAGGATATTTATCCTTTTTACTGGGAAATTAAGATATGAGTTTGAAAATTTTTGGCTTTTGTCGAAAATTCAAATTGTATGGGAAACTTTGTTTTGTTTTGTCAAAAATGCATCTGTTGCATCTCCTTGGTTAAAAATTGAAGTACTTTATTTTTTTTCAAACATATATTAAAACAAACTAAAGTGTTATAATTTAATTCAATTATTATCGCTAGTATTTAATTAAATTCATTTCTGTGGCTGAAAATTCAACTGTGTATTTGAAAATTTTCCTTTTGACTGAAAATTCATATTTTCCGGTGGAAAATTCAACTGTTCTCTGGGAAATTCGCCTTTATAGTTTTAACTATATGGTGAAAAATTCACAATACATGTTGTGTTGAAAATTGCTCTTTTTTAAGAAAATTTATCTTCTTGGCTGAAATTTCAACTCTTGTTGAAAATTTATGTTTGTTGGTTTGATTCAACTATTTTCGGTTTAAAATAAAAATATTTTCTTGGTTTAAATATTGAAAAATTATGTTTGATTGGGGACGGGCGAGGTTTAATCACGATATTCTGAAGTTTGACACCAATGGTTTCTCAATTCATAGACAAAATTTTCATAAATTTAAGGAAACGGAATGCCCATGTCAAAAGGTGTGAATCTGTCTCAAATAAAAATTTAATTCTGTATTTGAGTTATATTTTGTCAATGAGTGACGTAATCTGCTGGTATTAATACACAGCTTATACTATTTGTTTCCGTTTATTGCGAAAAAAACTATATACTTGAAGTGGAATCATTTTTGTTTATCCAACGATATCTCTGTCGAGGCATCACTTATCTTCAAAATTCGTGAAGACGTTAAAGTCAATGTCATGAGCAAAACTGGAAGCTCTCTCAACTACCGTAAATAGTTTTTTGTAGGTAATGAGTTAATTATTTAATAATAGATAGATAAATAGTTTTAGCTCATCTCCTTACAAATTGATTATGAACTTCATCAACCTTCACTGCCATGATAAATGTCAAATCTGGAAAACAATTGAATTACTTTTGATATTCGCGTTGCTCAAAATAAAGTAGCTGTAGTATATAGTATATAGTTGTTTTATTTAATTGAGAGATTTGGTTTTTAATATGGGGCGGTATTTCTGTTATTCTAAGATACGATATATTACTCACAGTAACCATGTAACAGTTATACAATTGTTTTTTTATTCTCATTTGATGAAAATTATTACCGAATAGATCGTGAACTGATTTAAAACCTTTTTTTTTTATATTGGAAAATTGTGTGCGGTGCCCGGATAAGCATACGTGGAACGCTCAAAATCATTAATTTTCTTAACTATGAGCTACATTTTTCATCATTGTGGAAATTGAATATTTGATTTCAGGTAAATGACAAATGTATTTTATAAAACAGTATGGTATTACCTCATAAATATCACACAAACAAAACTCGGAAAGATTGTGAAATTTTTTTTCATCTGTTGCTTGAAAAAAAACTGTATAATTTTTTTCTAACATTCTTTCATTGAATTACATAACAACTTATTTACAATTACTATAGGTTGAAATCGAAGAAATATATTTCTCAATTTTCCATAAAAGTCCCGTAACTCATATAAAACATTTTTTTTAGTTATAATATTCATAAAATTGAACCCCACATTATTTTACATTATATTCTATATACTCAAAATCTAGGTCAAATCCGTGCTGCTTTGGTGTTCCAACAAAAATCCTTTTTAAATGAAAAACGTACCTTGTTATATAGAGAGAAAAATGATTTGAATTAAAAAAAATTGTTTTTCTGGTTTATAACAGGACTGTAAGCCTCCTCGTTCTTCTACAAACAGCTTTTTATGATTCTTCACGAAACCAAAAGATAACAAGCAAGGTAAAATAGATTGAAAATGAAAATAATCCTTCCTTTTCATTTCGTAAGAGAGTAAATACGCCATGTTTGTTTTCATATCTGCCGTCCTGATGAAGAAACTCTACAACTGCATTTTTATCAAAAATGAATTTTTTTAATGGTTGGATTCGTAACGAATAGACGAATTTGACTATGCTAGACGTTATTAAAAATTGTAATTAAATCCCGAGATAATTAGGTCTCAATTAGCATATCTACAGCAATTTTCAAGAATTACTGATGAAGAAACAATACATCTAGAAATTGTAGAATATCTACACGAATTCCAGGATTTGGGATAGTGCTCAGCCCTCGGATCCTGATCAAACAAAACACATCTGCGCAGATGTGTTTTGCTCATGAGGATCCTCGGTCTTTCTGCAGTCCTATTTCCTAAATAAACCGCCGATCCTTCTTTTCAATAGCACAACATCATTTTCTATTTGTCAAGAAAAAATATTTTAGTTGAATAATCATATAATTATTATTCATATAATTATTATGCATATAGATAATTGTAATTCGTTATTTTTGTTTTGTTTTAATGAAAAGTGCTTTATTGGAATAAAAAAAATGTAGTCAGCCAAATAGAATCAAGCAAAGCATTTCTGTGATTTAAAGAGGAAAAAATACTCCATTATTTAAAATCAAATACATGTTTACTTAAAGTTAATGTAAGTTTAAATGAAAGGAACTAAGTTCAACACACCGTTTATCGTATTTGCACTTGAATTTTCTCTGCGTGCAGATTAAGAGAGAATTGGGCCTCAGTAGAAGATGAGTTATTTTAATTTTAATAATTTGCAATAGGAAATAGTTATACCGTAAATTAAAATGCGCTTCACATTATAGATATCATACTTACCAATATAATTAGAGAACACCATTATGGTAAAATACAGACAACCCAAAGCAGGCCTCATTTTCTTCAAATGATGGAAACTTAATTATGAGGAGTTTGAATACCAGTGCAACTAATGAGTATTCTTGAAAATTTTCCAATATATATACTGGTCACTATCTCGTTTCTCCCACAAAATGATAAGGAATCTCATGTCAAATCTTATGATAATAATACTTATTGTATTTTACCTTACATTATTGACGTTAAAAATAATCCTTCAGTGACGACAGAACAGACCTAGGCCACGCCTTGAATTCGAAAGGTTGTAAAGGGGGAAATGAGGGGGGCAGGTGCGTTTTAAATGCGATCTCGTGTCTTAATTTTCCACACATGGAAGAGTTCATGTGTCGGATAGTGAACATACGACAGATTTTCCGCCGGCCCTAAATCCCATTAATGTTTGCACATTCGGAAATAATATGCAATTCGATAAAACACAGGAGCACGCAAGTGCCACATGCCTAGTTACAAGTTTGCTTGACCTCCAACATTTTACGTTGAAAACAAGTGACAAATCCTATTTCGATATTTAATGTAATCATTTTTTTTAACATCAACCACAAATTTATGTAATCAAAAAATATTGTTATTCTACTTTTTCAGGTTGCTCATCCGAGAACAATTGATGGAGTCTAGACTGCTGGCGTAGACAGACTAGGCAAATTACGTATTATACGTTTCCATTACAAGAATTGTTTATAGCAAATATGAAATATGAAGAAAAAAAAAACGTTCACGGCAAGAGATAATTTTTACAAAGATATTGGAAAATGAAGTTTCGCTCAATGCCTGTAATGCTACTGCCTGGCCCACGGTATTAGCAATCTTACCAGGAGAAAAAACACATTAAAAATGATTAAGCGTGTAAATGTAAGTATTTCTGTGATTAATCGCAGAAGCCGAATCAAAGAGACATTGAAGAGGCCCTTTTCATTTATTCACACTATTTTTGTGACTAGTCACAGGAGTGTCTTTCCATCCTCCAGGAGACGTTGGAAATGTGTAGGGATTTGAAAGAGATTATTTCTGTGAATTTTAATTCTTCTAGAAAATTTCCTCCTCCAAGTCAGAATCATAATTCTTGTTGAAAATTTCTCGTTCCAATTCAAAATTATAATTCTTTCCCAATGTTCGAAGACAGAATTAGACTTCATTATAGTTTTGTTTTTCGAAATATAGAAATAATTGTTCAAAATAATATATACATGTTTAGTTAAAAATAGTACAATAAAGCAAAAAACTCTTTTCAAAATGTTTGGGAAGAACGGTGCAATTCATAATTATTATTAGTTTTATATTCTATATTATTCACTGGAGCATTGTTGGCAGTTTGCTAATCACTCCTCCTTCGTATCATGTACCGGAGTGGACCTTGAAGTATCCAAGTCTTGGATAACCAAAAATCGTATTTAAAAGAAAAAATTAATTGTATGAAATATCGTATCATAAAAAACTATTCTTTAAACCTTAAATAGACTTAAACAAGACTCGTTTCATATCAAATTTCTATTCATTCTCCTTCATCCTGCTTGAACACGAAAGAATACGAACTTTTTGGTTCAAATCGTCGGAACAGAGCTCTTTTTTTTAATGAAAAAATTTTTATTTTGCAAACTGAAATGATTTTTTATATGTTTTTGAATTTATCTCCCAAGCCTTTTCTCCTCAATTCTTCTCCTCATTCTTTACAATTTTTAACATTTTAATGCAAAGTATTTTATTTCAGAAGAAGTAAAGTTATTCTTAATTATTCACTATGCAAATTAAAACTAAATTGAATTTATAATAGTTTTAAATTAAGTTAAATTAAACTAGAATAAAGTTTTATGAATAATATCAAATAAACACGTATTGAATAGAAATTTTATGACGACATTGAGGAATAAAAAAAGCTACTGTAAATGAAACTCAATTTATTGAAAACCAAACAAATATTTTAGATAATTCTAGATACGGGACGTGAATGAAGCAGTTGTCCGATAAGGATGTTGAGTTTAAACTTTTTTTTTGTCGCAAAACTCCCTGAAGCGGATGATATTATTAGTGTCTTCTTTCAAATTCAGTGTTTTCGGGATCTTGTATACCTCTCTTCAAAAAGTCTCTAGATTTAAATGATTTGCAAGATTTCTTGTTGTGTACAAGAAACTTTCACAAAAATTTTGGCAACTCTTTAAAAAATTTTGTTTCCAAATTTGAAAATGCTCTTACTTTTTGAATTTTTATTGAATTAAAAAATGTTATGAGGCTAGTTTCGTAACATATTTCACATCGAGTAAAAATTTTGATTCCAATTTTTCAATCTATGGGAAAAATATATATTTTTTTTAATATTTTGGACATTCTCAAAATGTTGAAAAGTATATAACTTTTTGAATTTTCATCGAAACGAAAAATTTCATTAGGATAATTTTTAAGACTCTCTCCTATCTGAAAAAACTTGGACACAAATTTCTAAAATTAAAAAAAAATTGTGTTTCAAATTTTGAAAATGCTCTAAAATTTTTTATTTTGGTTGGAAATATCTGGTTAAAAAACTTGACGTCAATTTTAGGACCCTCGAAAAGTTTATCAAAGGCTGACTCGATTCGACAAATCCTTCAAAAGTTAGCGTGGCTACAACATTTAGGTAACCTTCCATAGATACATAGATATATACATACATACATACATACATACATACATTCATACGTAAGTGCCGAAACGTTATCCGTTAAAAACAAGGGATCAAAAATTTGAACGATTACATTACACTCTAATGAATGAGAATGTAAAAACTTTGTTTCAAATATTGAAAATGCTCCAAATTTTTTAAGTTATTTCCAAAATTGTGCAAACATTTTGTTTCAATGGATATCTTTTTTAAATACCCAAAAATTTTCAAAATTTTTCAAAATCTTTGGAAATATCATGTAATATTTTTGAATCTCGTCAAATTTTGGAAATCCCTCAATTCATGTAAATAGGTTCTTTTAGATTTCATTAAAGAATTATAAACCCTTTAAAATTCTGTTCAGTTACATGAGATATGATGATATTCCTTACAATTTCCCGAAATGTATTCAATCTCCAGAAAAATCCTTGGAATCCTTTAATATACCTCAAAAATTACTCAGACAAAGTCGGCATCATATAGAAATACATCAACACTATCAGTATACCCATGCCACCCTGGGTGGCGTTACCCTGTTGGGTCTTCTGCTTTTTGTGTACCTGGCCCGAGTGCCAATATCGTCCTTATGCTGTGCCCGCCACTGAGACAAACTTAAGCTGAGAGACGGGGCAACACGGAGCAGAACTCAGCCATCTACAGCAGCCCTAGTCGCTTACTTTCCATGTCTGAAGGAACGAAGAGCAAAAACAAGAAACCAAAGGAACTACGAGGGCTATTTGATAAGTCAGTGACTTTTTGAATTTTTTTGCGCAGTAACTTCAAATGCACTACTGATCCCGTTAGCGCCATCTATGAATAGACTACTGTTTGAGCAAACTTGGTCATTTATTTTGTGTTTGGTAGCCATTAAAAGCAGAGAACCTCGTGAATGTTAACGAAAATGGAAAAAAGTGAATTTCATAAGCTGATTAGGCATTATTTTTTGCATAAAAAACCATCACTGAAACCAAGGAAAGGCCTGTTAAATACTATGAGAACTCTGCAACATCAATTTGAATGGCTAAGAAGTGGTTTACTGAGTTCCGTTGTGGTCGTACCAGCACAAGTGACGCCGAACGTTCA
>JAABKJ010010967.1:0-10850 GCA_011634705.1 Andricus grossulariae
CTTGCGAGATGGATGCAGAAAGCTGTCATTCTTGGGTCGCTTCGTGTCCTCAAAACACACGAAAGTTTCGCCGACCTATCGTTGTGATTTCGTCGTGTCCTGTGACCACCCATCTTACGGTTGTGAGACGTGGCCATGAAGGGGATTTACCGCGGTCCTACTGGAAGCCGATGTCATTTTTTAGATGACAGTTGCCCTCAGTGGGACCCTGCGGTGGTTGTTAAACTTTAGTTTTTAATTATATAGACTGTTACCATAAGATACGACTGGGTACAGCCCTGCACGAAAGGCTTACCGGGCCGTACCCAAGAGGAGGCAAAACCCCCCGAGGGTCCGCTAAGCCACGGGCGGCCGTGCGATCGCCAACCTACTGAGACCTACTTCTCCGAGGTAAGTCCTTGTACGGCTACGCAACCATCCTGGACCATCGCCTTTAATGTTAATCATGCCTCTTTCATTGTGGTTTTCCCTCACTCTTGGCGTTCCAGATCCTAATTTCCCTTCTAGCTATTACACCCGTAACGTAGCGGATTACGAACAGTAAATTCCTGATTCCTTAACTGTCGTGGCCAGCTTTGTCCATTTTCTTTATAAACTTATGAACTTCTTTATAAACTTTTTTCCAAATGCCACCAGTATCATGTAGCTAATAACTAATAAAGATTGGGTCCAGTCCAAAAGATTGATGTGGACTTCTATTCACGCTGACGTGCTACTTCATATCCAGAGTAGCTTGAAGAATGTCGGTGCTTCTTCTTTTTGCAGCATTAATTCAATACTTCAGTTGTACTCAAGATGGATAATGTTTGATGCATTTTGCTCACCACTGATATCGAGGGATCTGAGCTCGCCCATCGACTATGGAAACACTCATAATGAATAGATGACTATTGGGATGGCAAGCATGATTGTGCCAGATACTTTGTTCGTCGCCGACAGCTCTAAGAACCAAATCTGACGGATGAGACGTTTGTATCTACATCGGAGAGCATTCTCGATAGATGTTGCGAACTAAATGCGGCTTTGTGACATGCTCAGGTATGTACAGGCATCTGCAGCGCCCAGGTGTCATATAGCGCTTCTTTCAATGAGCTGCGGGTGTTCGGGGTTGCCATTAGGTGTTCCTCACTTCAAATTATTCTAGCATGGATTTTGAGATCGTCCATTTAAAATACATGGGTGACATTATGCCTTTGATATCCGAGCTTACTGCAAACGTACTCTCGGAAATGGCGAAGTGCGAGAGATAGTGTCAATAATGCATGGCAAAAGAGAAGAGGGCTCATGGGGTCGCCCCGAAAAAAGCCTCTCTGAATGGTGATGTTCTTAGTTATAACACGATGTTTTCCAGATAAGAGAGTAAATCTGGCTTTCCAAAGCAGCATCAATCTCTCTATGCACTTCACGATGCGTGGATGAACCTTTGAGCTTTCCAACACACATATGATAAGTGTATGGGATGTTGAATCGAAAGCTTTCCGGTAGTCAATCCAGGCTGTCGATAAGCTGCGCTGGTAGAATGCTGTATCTCTGCAAACACATCTATCCATGAGCACGTTCTCCGGACATCCTGCTATGCCTTCCTTTGACCGGCGTTGTTTGTACGTCCCTTTCCACACAGGTTCTATTGTTTGAACAATCCTACCATTCAGGATAGATGTGAAGATCTTATACAGCGTTTTTAGACAAGTTATTGGCCTGTCATTCTTAGGGTCAGACAAGTTGCCTATCTGCGGGAGAAGCACTGTGCGACCATTCACCAACCACTCCGTAATAGGCTCTTCCGACCTCAGACATGAGGTTGAAATGCGGGCCAGATGCTGGTGAGTTGAAGGAAACATCTTTCACCAGAAGGTATTGGTAGTATCTAGTCCCGGAGCTGAATAGTGTATAATGCCTCTTAATAATTTCTTCACCTTCTCGGTAGTGACAGGCGGACATGCGCCTTTATTAATTGGGTGCTGGACTTCATAGACTTCTCTCAAAAGTGAATCGACCTCCCCTGGTTTGGGCGGATGGTCGACAGTAAAAGCTTTGACTTGTTGAATATGTGATGATGGATTTGCAGTTCGCTCGTGAAATTGCGGACCCTGGCAGTGAAATTCTTGCCCGAAGTTATGTAGTCAATCACAAACTGAATGCGAACGCAAATTTTCATGCACAGTCTATCTTTGTGCAGAGATGATGCATTCGTCTTTTGGTCTTATGATCAGCTGTTCGTTTTGTTTTATGGTTTGCATCCGCAACAAATTTTGCTGCACCACACGCACTACAATTGACTGTCCAGCGATCCGACTCTTCAGAAAATTCTCCACGGAGCGTGTCATCTAGTTCAGGCAGATCTTTGCACTTGAGAGAACACTGAATTTTCATGTACCTCTTGGTCCTAAAGCTTCGTTTATCATCTATTGAATGCTTGTCCGCAGCTAAAAAATTGCCGCGATTTCGTTGAGCGCGGGTGCAATTTTGTAAAATGGCATCCGTTTCCGGTAAAATGGCGCAGTAGAATCACACATATGCCCACATCTCACGATCGTGTAATGGGTGGCCACAGGGTACGATGAAATCGAAACAAGAGCCCGGCGAAATCCTCGTGTGTCTTGAGGCAACTGATCAGCCTTTTTCGTGAATCTCAGAGGTTCCTCTGAATGTTTTCGGGACGTGGCTGCAGCGGCTTTCAAGGTTAAGAACCAGTGATAGCGCCGCACCTTAAAAAGCTTCAATCACAAGGACAATTGTTTGTTTATTGAATATGTTGAGTACAGTCGCTGCAGCTCCCTTTCACAGTCTTCACAACTCTCCTCCTTTTCCCTCTCCTTAGCAGTGATGCTGTAGTCGGCCAAAGCTGACATTTCGATCACAAGTATAGTTGTTTTTTTGAAGTTCTGGAGAACGATATCATGCCTCGAGTGTGCAATGGAGACTGTATCGAGAACGATTTGGTTATGAAGTCATTGGAGATTCAGAAGTCCGCTTTCGCCTTGACGGCGTGAGATGTATAATCGCGGAACGGAAGAATTGATATGCAAGCTCTTCTGCATATGCATGATCTTACGCGTGGCAATATGAGGGCTGCAATCTCGTGCTTCGATCGTGGAACCACCCTAAACAAGTAGAGTAGAACCGTGATGGCAAGCATGTAAGTCGCAGATACCTTGTTCTACTCCGTAGATGGGAAAACCATATCTGTCCAAGAAGACACTTGTATCTGCTTCGGAGACACTACTTCACTGATGTTACGTCCTGAAAGCAGCTCTGAGATCCCGGGAATGCCAGTAATCCATCCTCGCTTGAGACTATTCTTAGCACACTTGTCCAATCAAAAGTCCATGCGAAACTCTCCTGTGTATCCCTAGATAATATTTAGAGCACTTTGAAGTTTCTTTGAAGTCAAAGCATAGATCTTCAGGTCATCCATATGAAATATATGAGTGACCTTTGGCTCGCGATGACTAGTGTCGCCTCAGAGGTATCCAGGAGAATGGCGTAGTGCGAGAGATAGAGGCAGAACTGTGATACAAAAGAGCAGAGGGCTCGTGGTAGCACCCCAAAAGGCCCCTTCGCAAGGTGATGTTGTTCCTTGTCACACGATAACTTCCAGATGAGATAGTAAATCTAGTTTTCCGTTGGGGTATCAATCTCTCTATGCATCTTACTATGTGTGGATGAACCTTCAAGCTTTCCAACAGACAGATGGCACTTCATTGAAAAGTTAAATTGAAAGCTTTCCAGTAGTCAATCCAGGACATTGACAGGCAGCGCTGTTGGACTGCTGCATCTTTGCAGAAGTACCTGTCCATCAGCACGTTCTCTCGACAGCCTGCTACACCTTTTTTCGATCGACGTTATTCGTCCATCTCTCGCGATACAGGCTCAATTCTTTGAACAATCCAGTCGTTTAGGATCGCAGCTAAGATGTTATACAAGTTATCGGCCTGTAGTTCTCTAGGTCGGACAAGTCGCCTTTCTTCGGTATGAGTATAGTGCATTCTAATACCAGATACAGCGGAACGAGCATCTCTGACTTTGAATCTGAGGTGAAGGTGCCGGCTAGATGTTGGTGTAGAGTAGTAAGTTTCTTCTACCCGAAGTTCTTGATATCATCTGGACCTGTAGTGGAACTGAGGGACGACCTGCTGGACTGCTACGATATCTGTATGGACCCTGAGAGGTAAGTTTACATGGCGCGACTACGTGCTCTGTGGTATGAGAAACTCCCAGAGCTCTTGCAAATTTCGCATCACCTTCTTCAAAAATGTGCTAATGACCTCCGTAAAAGGGGTTTCATAAGCGGAACGCCCACTCTATTGTAGCCAAAACAAGCCGTCAACAAAGAAATAGGGGTGACACTGAGACAAACCGTAGTTGAACGACCGTGGAACCGTGGAACTAAATGAAGCGCTCGTGGAAATTTTTTCAAAAAGTCTGACCTCTGGACCCTCAATTAAGGTCTATATTATGTAGCGGGAACTTTAGCGGATGCAAACCGTAGAACGAAACCAACAGCTGGTCATAAGACTAAAAGACAAATGCATCCACTCAGCGAGAAGTTAGACTGGGGAAGACAGTACGCTTCCGGTAATCAGAGTGTGATTGACTTCATAACATCTGGCAGGAATTTCACTCCTGGGTCACTGACAGTGTGCGTGCGAACTGCAGGTCCGTGACCACACACTCAACAAGTCTAAGCTGCTGACCTTCAGGCAGCATATTATTGACAGAATACGGGTACTATCTGACGCTAGGAGAATTTTAAATCGCGGAATGGGGTGGGGGAAAATCAAAAGTTTTTCTCGGACCCATCTCGACTCTTTCAAGACCCTCCAGTTACTTTCGACCACCCTACTAAACCAGATGAATTAGAGGCATTTTGGAGTGAAGTCTATCAAGTCCAGCACTCAATGAATGGAGCCACAAAAAACCTAACAGCTTTAAGGTGCTGTACAGTGCGCTCATAGTACTTGAGGAAGAATACCCGCCTGGCCCACCTTCTCACCTCATATCTAAAGTTGGAAGAGTTTATTCTGTAATGCTTGGTGAAAGGACACACAGTTCTCCTCCTGATGCTTGGAAAGTTGTCTGACACTATGGATAACAGGCCAATAACTTGTCTGAACTAGCTGCATAAGATTATCGCAGCTATACTAAATGATGGGATTGTTCGGACTCAAGGAAAGGCGTAGCAGGATGTCGGGAGCACCTGCTCATCGATAGATGTGTCTGGAAAGACGCAGCATCCCACCAACGTTGCCTATCGATGGCCTGGATTGACTACCGCACAGCTTTTGATTCAACCTCTCATAAACTATTTATCTTTCTGCTGGAAAGCTAGAATGTTCCTCCACAGATCGCAAGATGCATAGAGAGATTGATGCCTCTATGGAAACCTAGATTCACTAACTCATCTGAAAATTTTTGTGGCAAATCGAATCACGTCACCTTCCTCAGGGGCATCTTTAATGGCTAAATCATGAGTACACAAAAGTACACAAAAATACTAACACAAAAGAGGTTGGTATGATATTTGGATTGGACAAGTGTGCTAATATTCATCTGAAGCGAGGTCGATTTACTGGCGTTCGCGATGACTTTCAGCTCGTATCTATGAGCATTTGTAGATACCTTGATGCTGGAGAGAACTATCTATACTATCTATACCTAGGCGTGCCTGAGAGCCGTATTCAGGATATAATATCAGTAAAAGAGGGTCTCCAAAGCAGATACAAGTCTCTCCTTCGACATATTCGATCTTCCAATCTGTCGGCGTTCAACACGATATTGGCGACATACATGCCTGTCGTCCTGGTTCTACTCTAGTACTGGAAACAGCTCACATCATCGCAAATGAAAGAGATACTCTCCTGAGAATGGTCAGGAATCACGAGATGATTAGCAAATGAGCGTTCCTTTACAAAGCCGCTGAGCAGGCGGCTGAGACCCTTGGCCTGAAAGACTTCAAGAAACGAACTATATTTGTAATCGAATTCTCGGCTCCGGCCGACTACAACATCGCTGCCAACGAGAAGGAAAAGAATAAAAGGTATCAATATCTTAAAAGGGAGCTGCAACGACTGTACCCAAAATATTAGGTTAAACATATCAAATATATAAATAAATATATTAAATATATTTGTCCTCCATGATTGGTGCTCTGGGAGGTGCGAAACTATCACTGGTTCATAACCTCAGAGCCATACCCGCGTATCAAAAACATGGAAAGACACTTGCGAGAGGGATGCAGAAAGCTGTCATCCTTGGGTCACTTCGCTTCCTCTAGACACACGAGGGTTTCGCCGGCCCGTCGTTGTGATTTCCTCGTAAGACGTGGCAATAGGTGTGATTTTTCTTGGTTCTACTGAGAGCCGGTCCTTTTCACAGATGGTAGTGGCCCCCAGTGGGACCCTGCGGCTGTTGTTTAGCCTTTTTTTTAATTATATATATATTTATATAGGATATGATAATATTGCGGACGGTTCAGAACCAAACTTGTCGATCTCTGGGCAGCCCGAAAGAGACGTTTACTACAGTTTATATTATAGTTTACTCAAATTAAAATTCTTTAAGATTCTTTGTTGTGAAAATTAAGTTTTAATGCAGGGTGCTCAGTCCTATGACGTCTGTACGTCGATTAACAGATTCCTCATTGCAGACCATATGAATCATCTGTGGTATAATTTCTCAAGTGATACGACCAAAAAAATCGAGGTACAAAAAATTCTTTTGTTTCGAGAAATATATTTGCTGATATAGAGGGGGGGGGGGGGTGAAAATTTTGGACTTTTTATGACAAGCCTCTTCTTCGAACGTATATAACTTCTTGCCTCCTGCGGTTGATTTTTGAAAATAGAGTTTGAATTCTGACTTTTTTCAAAAATGATTATAACCGGCTGGAAGACCATAAAGAATTCTGTAGAAAACACTAGAAGTATAATTTCGCTTTATGGAGAAGGAAATAAATTATATACGTTCTCAGAAGAGGCCTCCCATCAAAAGTCCATCCCCCCCCCCCTAGTTCAGCAAATATTTCTCAAAGCGAAAAACTTTTTTCATACCAAGTGCCATCCGATAGGACTCCATTCAGCTAAACTTTGAACCCGATTGGCCGACTTCATTTTTTCAGGTGGTATCACTTGAGCAATTATGCTCCAGATGATTCACGTAGGCTGCACTAAGAAATCAGTTAATTGACGTACAAATGTTGAAGGACTATGTATCCTACATTATAAGGATACATTACCAGGTTGATCATAAATGTCGACACGATATCTAGGTATTTGTCGTGCAATTTCTCCAGGAAAGTTCCCCGCCCCCAGATCATACCTATCACCAGGTCAATTGAACATCTTGACTAAATATCCAGGTATTCTTTAGGTCAACTCAATATACAGGTATTTTTAGTGGAATGTTGCGGGGGATTTTTCCCACAAGAAGATCATACTGATCACCAAGTCGTTCAAAAGTTTTGACTCAATGTCCAGGTATTTTTCGTATGTTCAGGTATGTTCAGGGTAGGGCTCCTCAAGATGTCGACTGGAATCTTCACTGTTTTCGAGATCCTTGTGTCATTTACCAAATTTAGTATCCAGACCGCCTTCGTAGCCACGGCATTGATGGTCGGATGGAGGGGCTCCAAATCTATTAGTTCTCCCAATGCCATCGTGTGTGTCGACTTGGAGGTACCAGTAAAACCTCTCAAAATCAGTCAACTGATCCTTCTCAGTCAAGACTTCATAGTAAACAGCTCGACCCTGCTCCACCAGATGACCGTCGCATAGGTTAGCCTGGGTCTGAGGATCGCTGTGTAGATCCACATAAGTGTCTCCCGTTTCAATTTCTAGTTTTTCCCTATGGCTCTCCTACAGAGCCATAGAGTCGTTACTAGCTTCTTGCACTTGTTTTCCAGGTGCTCATTCCATAAGAGCTTCTTATCCAGAATGACTTCTAGATATTTAGCTCGTTCTTTGATCTCCAGCTGTTGTCCTCCAAGTTTCAGTGTACTCGTGGTTCCCCACTTGAACCTTCTGGTGAAAACAACAGTGTCTGTCTTACTCAAGTTGACCGATATTCCAGTTTTCTTGCACCATGAATTCACTATCATCAGTGCTTGCTGCAATACGCCGAAAAGCGCATCCAGATGCTGGCCACGCACGATAACCAATATATCGTCCGCATAGCCTATGACGTGGTGGCCCTGGCTCAAGAGTAGATGAAGCAATTCATCCACTAGTAAGCACCACAGTAAGGACGATTAAACTCCTCCCTGCGGACATCCCGAGGCAACGGTTCCACATAAAGTGGTATGAACCATAGTTGTAGTTAGATTCCTGTTGACCAACATGTGGCACGTCCATTCCTCGACTGCAATAAGCACACCATGTGTGATCATGTTCGCCCTGATCATCTCTCCAGAGATGTTATTGAAGGATCCTTCAATGTCCATAAAGATTCCAAACTCGAGGCCTTTCTCCTTCAGTTGTCCTTCAATTAGGTTTACTGCTGCGCTTAGGGCCTTCTCCGTCAAGTGACTAGCCCTAGAGCCGTGTTTCTCCTTGTGAAGTGGTTTCCTTGACAATACCTTATCGCGACAATATCTATCCACAAGTCTGTCCACTATTTTTAGTGGCAAATATGTTAGGCTGATGGGATGGAAATCCTTGGGTAATGTATGACCGATCCTACCTGTTTTTGGAATAAGGACTACTCTTGTGCCTCTCCATGCCACCGGGACATGTCCCAACGTCAGGCTAGCTCTAGCAAGTCCCACTAGCGGCCCTATGATGACCTATGATATGATATGCCATCTGTGTCAGGAGACTTGTTCGCGAAACTTGCGGAAAATTTTTCCAAACCCGGATACACTTTTCAGGAGGTGGATCTGGATAGCGGGAAATAAGTTTCAAGGATAGGCGAAATACCTCCTCAGAGTTCAAAAGCCGTTAGGTTTCTACTTAGGTTTGACCAAATCCGACATTCATTATGTCCAAAACTTGTATTTACAGTAAGTTCAGCACCCCTCGCTCTAAAAAATTGACTCTATCTCCCTCAGAGCATTAGACAGGGCAGTCGTTTACCCTAGACTCCAACATTTGTGATTAGTCGTTTCTTCCCGATTTCCCCAGAATAATAATTAGTTCTTTACCTCAAAATTTAACTTAGAAACATTGGAATAACCATCAAGTGTTTCTTATAATCTATCAGGTTAACATTCGTCTCTAATCTTACAAAATAACTTATAAACACTGGATTAAACAATTTTTTTGCTGAAGCTTCAGACGTGGTGACTACAATTTTTGAAAAAGTGTGCTCTCGTGTTTATACGGTAACTGAATAATCTAAACTCGGTATGGGATGGAAATGGCATGTGTAGAATTGTTCGCTCTCCAAGCTATTGAGGCAACCAAGCCAGTGGAGTCAGAGTCGGAAAGCCCTAATACTTAGGCCTAGAGAAGGGTAAGGGTCACAAACCCCAGGACGGCAGCCTTACTGATATATGATGCTATATTTTTAGTAAATACCAAGTTTCGAGCGATCGTAAAATCATTTCTAAAAAGAGAGAAATAGGTTCTACACAAAATATGTTCCATTTGTCAGATAATTTTCAGTCGTTGAAATATCAGTCGAGATAATAAAACTGTAAAATTCATGGAACCTGCCTTGTGGGAAAAACCACTAATGGAAAATGATTGCTATTTCTGTATTGATAACTTGACAGAAGTTAATAGGAATGGTAGGAAAAGCATTTCTTATGTACATAGAAGATGATAAATAGCGTTCAATCTATTCAATAAATGATCTAGAAATTGCCGATAGTTCCGACGTGAAAGAAATAAGCTTTCGTGATGACGATTGCATTCCATAAAATGAAAGTAAGAGAGTTCCCAAGATTTTTACGCTAGAAGAATTAAACGATGTTGTTCAAGATTTACGATTACACAAGGACGGCGCAGAATACCTTGCATCAGTACCAATAAGCAATAGATTGTTGTCAGAAGGCATTGAAGGCGAAGTATTATAGAGACAGAAAGAATGTCAGGAATTAGTTTAAAAAAAGAAAATGAACCTTTATTGGTATTGTAACGTCTTTATTTACCTTTTAATTATTACTGATTCTCGTTTTAAATTAAATTGTACCCAACATTTCCCCTCCTGAGGTTTATTCACGAGAAAACGGATTATTCGGCAATACTGGACCGTTTCAGCCCCCCCCCGCCCCAGCAAAGGAATATTTCAATTTTTCGAAAAATTCATTCCTTCAATAGAAAAAAAAGAAAATATTTGCTCTTGCTTCTGCATATGTCATTTTATATCCAATTTTCATCAAAATTAATGTATAAGTATTGTAGATGATTAAGTGTGAGTGAATAAGTAACGAAACTTAAGCTACTGTTAATTCTCTAGGCTTTGGTGCCCCCCTTAATTGAATTCAACAAATGAAAAAAAATTTGTTCGTTTGGAAATTTTTTTTGAAAAGTACAGGTTAACTGTGCCCCCCTAAACAAATATATAAACAAAAAATTGTGAAAACATTCGTTTATATTTAATTGCGCGGTTCTTTTGTTCTTTAGTTTTCCTGTTCCTGTTGAATCAAGTGCCATTGACATACTGAGTTGATTTCAATTGGTTATAGTCTAATATTATTGTTCCTTAATGCATAATCTTTGTCGTTGAACATTATAGTTTTCATTTCTTTCATCTTGTTTTCAGTTTTCAGATACCTATGTATTTTTCTTAACTCACTTGATTGATTTTCTTACAGATATATGTACGTACATCTATATATATATTCGGTTTCGGTTTCTATTCCTTTGGAATAGAACTGAAGGGCCTATGACAAAGCCACCGAACGCGTC
>JAABKJ010010968.1:0-10850 GCA_011634705.1 Andricus grossulariae
TAGACTGCATATGAAATGGATTTAGATTATATTTCATTATAGCATTTGAAAGTCTTATGAATATCAATCTGACATACGGGAAGACACAAAAAATATATTTACGGAAATAATTCTATGTGTAATATTGTATATTATTGATCCACATTTTTCAATAGAAAACTGCTTGAACGAATAAAACTTATTTAAACAATGACACGACGTTTTTAACAGAATTTACTACTCCTGGAAATCATTCAATATTATGTTTAATTCTGAATATACGATTTAAAAAATATTTTTTGAAAAATAATTGTTCAAACAAATTATATTTGTTTAAACAATTGAAAAATAGTTAATATATTCTTTCTCTACACTATACAATCAAAAAAGTAATAATAATGACTGGTAGATTTGGGAGGATTTTTTGGAAATAATACCCTGCTACATAGCACAGGCAGGATACTCTGCTACAAAACACAAGTAGGATAGATCATTTGTGTAGGTTATTTCAGATAAATTTTGGATGTAATGGATGAGAAAAGTTTGCAGTTGTTTTAGATTTGAATTTGGTTTTACGTTACAATAGAATAAAATTTTTTAATTTATTTCTGCATTAGTAGTTTATAATTTTCAAGGGCGATGTACCAAAAATATACGAGGTACGTTACGTCTCAAGAAACATAACTTACCCTATATTTTATTAAATTAAATGATGGTTCCTCGTTTTAGATTCTAATTTAAAAACTAGAAAACTGGCATGAGGATAACTACCGAGTACAAGAAATTATTTGAACATGAATTTAAGTTTTATAAATTAATCGAAATTTATTTAAACAATTAAAATTGAAATAAAAATGAAATATAAAAGTTAAGTTAGAAAAATCAGATGAAGCTGGAGTGCTCTTTCTTCATCTAGTTTCGGATTGATCTTCTTGTTTAATTTTAGTCCACCTTAAATAGGGATGACTCATTAATCAAACAAGTAAAGAAGAAAGTAGGGGCTGAAGGGTGAATAGCGTTGGTCTGCCGGCTGGGGTGACCAGGTCAATAGGTTTGGTCTCCGTTGTCCTTTCGTGGCAGGTGCTCCTTTTTATTTGATTTAAGATTTCCGCACAGAAGTTAAAATTTGAAGACCGATAACTTTGAAGCCCGAATGAAGCGATACTACTGGGTTGACGAGCCGAGTACTTTGGACCGGAATTTAGGGTTTCGATGGTTGTCTTACTGGGTGATGTTCTAGACCTTATAGAAGTGTGACTAAACTGGGGTGAAACTGGTGTGAACTAATCTGATTTTCTGCTTCCAAATCTTCTGATAATCTGATAATCGATTATGTAGAAGAGTGGTAGGGATCTAATTATCCAAGCTATGCCTATATATGGAAAGTGTCGCAGTAGCTAATATGTATTATATCCCTTCCTAGTCCAAGGTGTAATTAATAGGATAGCCAATCAGCGGTGAGGAGTCGTGGTGTGCCCCAATATGGAGAATGGGGCAGTTACCAAAATATATGGTATCCCTTCCTAGATGACAAATGCTGAGATATTATAATGCGTATAAGGGCATGAAGTTTGCATGTGTTATTTGTGCGAGGCTCACCCTCCTATAGCTGTCATCATGATGAAGATATTTATTGCTTTTCTAACGAAAATGCTGGTGTCCGTTGTATAGAAATAAGTAGGTCAAGATGCTTAAATCATGTGGATGAGTAGTGTAGGTACCAGCATTTTGTATGGGACTCAAAATCTGGTCTGTTCTTAAGGTTGGCTTGCTGATTAATTTATAGCATTTCAATTAATGTGTGACACCTTGCTGTCTTTGTTCTGCAAATTCTATGTAGGCCACTCGGTAACAGCATTTGTAAATGTATAGGATTGAAAATGTGGCTAGTTTTTACGGTTACCTTGCTGATTAATGTATGGCCCTTTAATTGTTGTGTCCCCGTTTGTTGTGTTAGTTATGAGAGAATTTGGGTGTATCCCTCATTTTCGTTTACTGCGCTGTGTAAATGCTAAAGGTACCAGAATTGTGTAAGCGTATGAGATTGAAAATGTAGTTAGCTTTTCTGGTTGCCTTGTTGATTAATTTATGTCTTTTTGATTAGCGTGTGCCTGTTTTTTGTGCGAAAGTTGGTACGTACAGCTCATCTTGGTCTATTGGGTTGACCCTTACAACTCTGATCTTCACGAATGATCTCAACAATATGAGGTTTGTTTATGATATGATTTTGACAATAACAATTGGATATTGAATATGATCTTTCAGCTTGTTGTTTTAATATTGAATATAAATGTTATGTAGTTATAATCTATTGAATATAAATGTTTTGTAGTTAAAATCTATTGTTTATAATTATTTATTATTATCATAGAAGTCGCAGGACGTGACATAGGAAATACGTCTTAAACTTCACGGGGCTTGCGCCACCTCTAAATATCTTTTTTTTTTATGTATTTACTTTTTTGTGGATTGAAACCAATTTCAGCGCGGTATGCATGGAAAATAAAAAATAAAATTCCAATGCATTTTTCAACCACCATATCACAGTAAAATCTAGAGATTTTATTTATCTGAAGTTGAATACAAACGCTGCAAACGATTGAGAACAACAATTATCCCACATCGAATAATTTTTATAACGTGGTAGATAAAAATTATCAGTCGTCAAATAATTATAGTTTTCAATTTTTTGGAGCATTTTTATCCAACTTCAGATAAGCTAAACGTCTGTGGTTCACTGAGATTATATAGCTCTTTTCATTCTAAGGAAGATCAGCAAATATACATTTAACCATTTCTGTCAAAAATCGAGCGCGAGGCGCGAGTGCCACAGTCAGAATGTGTACTTCAAATCATACGGATCTTTGCGCAATTCAATCTATAACTATACTTAATTACGTAGAAAATTCAGAGTATAAAGATGCATAAAAAAAACTGGAATCTAAAAGATATGTTTTTGCGAAGGTTTCATTTGGGCACTTTGAGTGGAAAAAATGAGTATCTGAACACGAAACGTGAGGTTTGAATATATCCGAGTGCGAGACGCAAGGGAACCCATTATCGAGCGCGGAACGCGAGATCCGACAGACGCACACCCTGGACGCGCTCAAACTTGCAAGCGATGAGAATGTGCCAGCGCGGCGGGCAGATCTTTTAGGATAAAGCTAATAATTGAAAACAGAGAACCGTAGAGCTTACTACTATTAAATTCAGGTGTATACCTACTTCTAAATTTTCGATTTTTTTAATTAACCCTCAAGACTTAAATTCACCTAGAATTCTTATGAATTTTATCAGATTCTTATTCACTAAATTATCTTCACTCCTATTTATCTAAATTTAATTGAATTTTCTTGCATTTTCAACATTTTCTTAGATTCACTTGCATTACTTAAAATTCATCTTGAATTCCAATGAATTTCATCAAATTCTATTACATTCCCTTGCATTATTCTAAATTTACTCCGATTGTACTGAAATGAATCGAATGTTGTGGGTGTTTTCAATTAATTTAACATTCACTTTGAATGATTATTAATTTATCCTAAATTCTTTTGAATTCTGTGGAATTCTCATGAATTTTGTTTAATTCACTTACATTTTTCAAGTTTCACTGAATTCAATTGGTCTTTCCTCAACTTTTTAAATTTACCCTCAAATCTTTCAAAATCACCTCCAATGTTTAGGAATTAAATTACACTCTTTTTAACTCCCTTGAATGTTTCAAAATTCACTTTAAATTTAATGAATTAGAAAATGTTTCCCATTGAATTATTCTGGATTCACTCCAATTTTACTGAAATCAATGGGACTGTTCGTATATTTTTTCGATTTATTTCAATTCTTTTGAATTCGTATCCAAGTGTTCGTAATTAAGGCACTTTGGAACTATTTCACCCTTAAGTTAGGGCTAGGAAAAATAAGTTTATTCTGAGGACCTACATTGATTTCGATCAGGACAATTTAGTTTGTTGACTACGCCAAATTAAAAAAAAAATGAAATCTCATTTTTTAATAATAAAATGTATACAAATACTTGGAATGTCATTTGATACTACATAATACCATAGCTCTTAATAATTTATATTATCTTCAAATTATCTACAATTTCAATTCAAAATTATAGTTTTTAATGCGCCATTCTGAAATAGTTTAATTTTTAAAAGTTTAGTTTGTTATGTTAGCATTTTTAACCAGATAAAACTAATTTCAAACGTACACTTCTTACTGATTTCTTAGAATTATTAAGTTTATACAAGTGAAATATTGATTTTTTCTTTTTCAACACTATAGTAATTGTATCAAAATTTTCTCACGTGACCGCTCACATTTGGGACTACGCTTTATGTTCTTACTGTTCTTCTCAAAAGAAATTTTGTTACAAATGAGCATTTTACCACCTAGGCTAATAACTCTGTCATTACAGAACGTACCCTAGCGAGACCCAATGTTTGAAAATGTACTTCTTTTTAGTTATGCAAAGGATGACTAGGAATAGACGTCCACGATCTATCTAGTAGAAGGCTTAAACCCTGCAATCTTTTATCTCGACGACATCAACTGCAACGACTTAAAAATCAACGTTTGCAAGATCTTGCATCTCTTCGCTGTTCGTCGAAGGTAAAGAATGGAGAATCAAGAAAAATAACTGCTGCGAAATTCGTCCCAGATGATCAGACTTTAATTAATTGTTAACAGCAGACTGGAGACACTATTGAGAACATTTGCGTGGAATCTTTAGCAGAGGACTATAATATTGAGACACATTCTAGAAGCGGAGTTTCACGCAGAGGGTCAGAAGGACGATGCTTGTATGAAAACTAAGGCTGACCATATTGATCCAAATTCGAAGGAGGAATACGAAGCTGAGTTTTGGGAGAAACTTAATTTATATTCTGACGATGAAGATGATGAAGAAGTTCCACCAGAATTAACTCTATGGGAGAAAGTAGCTTCTTGGGCTCTGCGTCATTCTAAAAATGGTGCATCAATCAATGAGATATTGGTCATATTTCGGGAGCAAGGTCATATTGATTTGCCGAAAGATGCAACAACTCTCCTAGGTACGCCACGAAAAGCATCAAACATCATTCCTTGTGGATCGGGTACCTATTTGCATCACTGCCTAGAAAGAGCGCTAACAGATTTATTAATGAAGATGCCAGAGGATTTTGTTGAAGACCATATTCTTATTGACATCAATATTGATGGTTTACCACGGACCAAAAGCTCTAAGAGTCAGTTGTGGCCTATTTTGGGAAAAATCGTTAGCGTAGTTTACCAAGAAGTTTTTCTCATCGGTGCCTACCACGGATACAAGAAAACGAAGGAACTCGACGAATTTTTAACCTCTTTTATTACAGAGATCGAGACTTTAAAAGAAACCTGATTCACACATTACGGGAAAACATACACTGTTGAAATTGTGATAAGTTTAAATTTAAAATTTAAAGCTTTTTCGGGTTTCAATCGTGTGCAAAACTACGAAACTTGCTGATTCAGGTATCATGAAGAAAATGTTTAAATTAATTATGACTGGTGAGAAAAAATCAGGAAAATTAACCGCAAAAGAAATCACTTATATGTCAGAAATGATAGTTTCTTCATGGTCTTGGATACCATCCGAATTTGTTAGGAAAGGGAGAGGTTTCGACGAAGTAGATCGCTAGAAGGCGTCAGAATTCCGTTTGTTTTTCTACTACTTGGTTCCCCTCGTCTTTGTTCAAGTTCAACGTAACGAATATGCTACGCATTTTAATGCTTTGCATGCAGCTCTTACAATTTTAAGTCACCCAGTGCATTACAAGGAGAAAAAAAAATGCGCCAATGAGTTACTATAATGGATCGGTGAGACATTCAAAACTTTATATGGAGAACAGAACTTGGTTTTCACTATTCATTGCATTCAACATTTGAGCGAAGAATTTTTAAGGAATGGACCCCTCGACCAAAATACAGCCTATCCCTTTGAGAACTTCATGCAAACATTGACAAAATTAATCCGCAAACCAACTGAAGTTCTTGCACAAATCTTACGCAGGCTCGTGGAAATTTCAAAGAATTGTAAGAAAGTTGAATTAGGAATGAGAAGAAAGCCTCAAAACTATCGTCAATTCTGTAAATCGTATAAAACGAATTTACCGTTTGAATGCACAAATGCCTACGCGGAACTGGAATTCTTCGATTTTACACTGTCAATCGAGCAGCCCGATAATTGTTGCTACTTGACAAATCGAGGTATTATATCCATCGAGCACATAGCGCATAGAAGAGGAAAACCCGTAATAATAGGGAAACAATTCTCAAAGTTATCTGGATTTTCGAACTATCCTGACGATTCTCGTGAGTTGGAATTGTACGTGGCGAAAGGATTGACCGAAACTGATGTATTTCTGGTCAAGGAAATTCAGAAAAAGGCAGTTGTACTTCCCTTGCTTGAAGAATTCTACATCCTGCCCCTCATGCACTCATCGAAATGTTAATTCAACCGTTAGTAAATATTTGATTTTGAATATTTAAACCTAGGACTATTGTGTGAGAAATATTACTTTGAATTATTCACTCTTAAAATATAATACAACTTTGAATTTTTCTCTATCGAAAAGGTACATTTGAACATTTGTTATTTCAAGGTTTCGGGGAAGCCTTCAGTTGGAAAATATAGTATACGATATTAAAGGCTTCAACGTTTTCATTATTTATTCATAAGTTCTAGAAATTAATTTCTGAATTGTACACAGGTCAAAAATTCTTGGTTCGTAGTTTGCTGTGACAACTGGTGCAGTACAGCTCCCAGTTTTTGGCTAACTGAAATCAGTCGCATGTCTATTGGCCTCCCGAGAAGTTTATTGCCACAAAATGTATGGATAGAAGAGACATGCCTGGTCCATCCTGTACTAAGGACAAAGTTCGCATCATTCATGGACCCTACGGTACGCATCATCTGCATTCGTATAATTTATACAAATGAATTTGAAAAGTTTACAATAACTAGTGACAAATATATTCCTTATTTTACAGGGAACTACCGAATTGCAAGAGCTATTGAAAAACAAGTAGCTCAATTATCAAACGGCGATGAGAATGACTACAATATTGTGCTTAATAATAAACTTCCGGAAAAACGACGACGATGTAAAAAAAATTGAGTTCCTCGGATGAAGAGGTGTCAAAGAAGATACCTAAAGTAAAAATGGATCAGCCACTGCCTTGGAGTTTCCATACAAAGCAAGGCAATTCTAAATGGTGAACCATTTCCCTCTGAGGGAAATTTCGCTAAACACGAATTCGACACAAGTGCCTGGAAGATATGGTAAAAAAGACTTTAACTAATGAAACATTACTAAGTTGTCAAAAATATTTCATACACTAGGTGCAGTAGAAAACCCTATCAAATTGCGTTAGATGCTATTTTACATTACTTACATGAAGATATAATTTTTGTCCTCTTTACAATTTAAGAGAACCAATTTTGATATTTTGAAACGTTTGAATTTCAAATGTTACATTTCTATATTTTGACTGAAAAGAGCTTAATACAAAGATGATCAAACAGCAATCGTAACGGAGGTAAGAGAATTTTTAAGTGTTAACAATTTCCTGTTTTACTTCTAGTTTCATATTGCCATTTAGTATTTCTGAGTCTTGTAATTGTGTGCCAAGTTCGACTGACATTTTTTTCTTGCAATCTAGTTTTTACTTTCAATAAGATGCTGTAATTTGAAAAGAATTTCAATAGACCGAAAAAACCGCGAATCTAATGGACAAAAGTTTGTTTTGTACAATTATAGTGATCATTGTCGTAAAATTTTTATTAATAATAATTATAACTTTCCAAGTAACGTTAATCTTAATTACTATTCTTTTATGTGGGCAATATTGAAATAAATACATTTAAAAAAAAACGGAATAGGCCTTCAATACATTAATATTCTAACATACCGAAAAAAATTAAAACATGTAACACTGTATTTTAAAAGGTTATGATGGTGCTGCAAGTATGAGTGGAGAATTCAAAGGCTGTACAGCTGTTGTGACTATTGCCTGGCAATAGTCAAGACGGTGGTGAATCCACAAAAGCCGGCGATTTTTTGAAGAAACTAATTCTTGCAGCAAACTCTGATGCTAAGCAGATCCGTCTTATAAAATTTTGTGAAACACGTTGGATAGAACATTTGGCGTCTCCCAGTTTGTTTTACGAGATACTGGAATTCATCTGTTTAACATTGGAAGAAATGGATGAAAAGAAGGTCAAATCTGATGGTATACAGCCCAGTGTGTTGCTTGCATCCATTCGTACAGCTCGATTAATCATAGCATTGGCAGTACTGAAACCGATCTTAAGCTTGACGTGTGTCGAGAATACTTGTCCTTTTTTCGTGCTTAGAATAATTAAAAAATTTGTCCTCAACTACAGGCATTATTCGAATATTCCTATGGAGAAGCGACCGAAAACATTAATTGAAAGTCTGGATGTTTGCGATGGACCATTTTATTCAACAATATAACGATTTCTTCAAATCGACGTAACACTCCCTGTAACAGTAGCTTCGAGCGAACGGTCATTTTTCACACTACGAAGAGTAAAGACCCATTTGCGCAGCAAGACTGGAAAACAACGATTGAATGGATTAGCTCTTCTCAATGTTCATAGAAACCGACATATCAGCACTGATTAAATATTAGATATCATGGCTAAAATACAAAGAAAAATTAGTGTAGCACAGTAGCTGCGACAACTTGATAACAGAGTTTAATTGTTTGTGAAAATCTGTTTATTAACAATTAGCAGGAATAGTTTTAGTACATATAAGTACTTTTGAATGTTTGATAACGTTTAATGAGTAATTAAAATGGTAATATATGTACGAAATAAAGATGTTTGGCATAAAATTTGACAAAAAACTTTGAACAAGTGTTTCAATCTCGAAAAAGGTTGATAATTTTTTTTATGAGAACCCCCTCCCCACCTAAATATTTCCTGCGTTCGATCCTGATTTAAGGGGCCACCTAGAGGAATCTCGAGGGAAAAAGTCCCAGGAGGAACGTCCCAGAAGCAGTAGACCTACTGCTTCTGGTGAGTCAAAGGACCATCTAGAGGGATCTCGAGGGAACCAGATCGAGGAGCAACGTCCCAGAAGCAGTAGGCCTACTGCTTCCGGTGAGACAAAGGGATGCCTAGAGGGGTCTCGAGTGAACCAGACCAAGGAGGAAAGCCCCAGAAGTAGTAGGCCTACTGATTCCCGTAAGTCAAAGGGCCACCTATATGGATCTCGAGCGAACCAGACCAAGGAGCAACGTCCCAGAAGCAGTGGGCCTACTGCTTCTGGTGAGTCAAAAGGCCTACGGTTTCTGATGAGTCAGAGGGCCGCCTAGAGGGATCTCAAGTGAACCAGCCCGAGGGGGAAGATTATAGGAGTGAGACACATGGAGCGGCATCCTCGAAACACTACGATGACAATTATGTAGGTATTTAGAATTCCAAGTGTGTACCTACTTGTTCTTCTACATATATGAGGCAAGAGATGAGGAAAGTTTAAAAATGTATTTTAGTTTATCTCAATTCGATCCTTTAAAGATACCTCTTTTTTCTAGAATATTGGACTGAATTGAGAAAAAAATACATTGATTAAAATACCTTACTATACCTTTATTAATAAAACCTATCTGGGGAGCGTAGCCTCCCTTGTTGTTCTATAAAATTAGACATCAATGCATACTTTGTCCGATGACAATTAAGTTGACAGGGCGTCTACTGCAGGATTTAAGAGAATTCCATGAATTTAGATACTGAAAGCGATTCAAAGGCTTTCGGAAATTGTGAGACTTCAACGACTTTAGAGAGTTCAAAGAATTCAACAAATTCGTGGAATCCCGAGAGTTCAAGAAATTCACAGAATTCAGAGCCTTACGGAATTCGTGAAATTCAAGGAATTCATCGAATTCAAGTAATTCAAGGACTTGAAGGAATTCATAAAATCAAGGAATTCATAGAATTCAAGGAATTCATAGAATTCATAAAATTCAAGAAATTCCATAGGATTCATAGAATTCAAAGACTTCCATAAGATTTAAGGAATTCGTAGAATTTCAAGAATTCATAGAAATCAAGGATTTCATAGAATTCCAGGAATTCATGGAATTCAAGGAATTCATGGAATTCAAGGAATTCATGGAATTAAGAAATTCATGGAATAAAGAAATTCAAGGAATTCACGGAATTCTAGGAATTCACGGAATTCTGGGAATCCATGAAAATCATGGAATTCAAGGAATTTATGGAATTCAAGGAATTCATAGACTTGAAGGAATTCAGGAAATTCAAGGAATTGAGGGACTTCCAGGAATTCAAAGAATTCATGTAATTCGAGAAATTCAAGGAATTCATGGAATTCAAGGAATTCTTTGAATTTCTAAAAGTCTTCGAATTCCTTGAATTCCATGAATTCTTTGAATCTCTTGAATTCCATGAATTCCTTGAATTTCTTGAATTTCTTGAATTCCATAAATTCTTTGAATTTATAGAATTCCAGGAATTCAAGAAATTTCATTTCAGTTCATTTCATTTATTTAATAATCCAACAGTCTATCGACCAATTACAGGATACTTAAAACTATACATAGAGTTTATTAATCGCAGTGACATGTTAGTTTCTCATCATTTTTATACTACCTATTTCACGTAGGCCTCGATGGAAGTTAGAAAGCTCGTTATTGACATGTGTAGCATATCTAGAGGTGCTTTGCATTTTTTACTTACAGCGTTTATTTCATCACACATTCTAAAAATCGGCATGTTTTGCTTTGAGCTCTGGAGATAGAAAGGGGCCGCAAAACGGCTGTCATATTGAGGAACTGAAAGTGGTATTTGA
>JAABKJ010010969.1:0-10850 GCA_011634705.1 Andricus grossulariae
TGCAGCATCTCATATCGCACCCCTGTGACTGGGCAAAGAAATAATGCTGGTCAAACCCCTACCCCTTTTCCAACGTCTCGTGGGGGGGGGGTCGCGAAGGCACCCCTGTGACGGGCCATCCCTTTCCACTAGTGAGAGATGCCGCTAGGTAGAGATGCCGCAATTGTGACATGCCGCGGAGAGACTTGCCGCATGTGACATGATATGGACCCCACGCAGGCGAGTACACATTCTCAAGCAAATCTTACGAAAATATGACTCATTACTTATTGTGCTGATTATTTATTATCTCAACAGTTAATATGTCTCTCTTGTGAAATTATTAATGGACCAAATGTTATGTTTGGTCTCTCAACGAAGAAAGCCTGCCTGTTTAACAGATGAGGGATCGTACATATATTACGTAACGTGTTTTTCTTTTGTTTATAACGTTGTGTCCTTTTTGGCTTCTAGGAAACTTTATTCTCATCATTATTCAAACAAAAGAAAACCGCGTTACGTAATATATGTAGGACCCTTGAGGGAATTTATGTTTCATCACATTTCTACTGCTGAGTGATCCATGATAATTTAATGACAGCGTGAGTTTAAGTCAATAAGCTTTCTTGTTTAAAGCTTCTTTCTAAGTAAGTCTTTCTTCTCATATAATTTCTCTACATATCTGAAAACTTTTAATCAGTTCTCTCACTCTTTATTTGAGCCATTTGTCATGGTCAGAGAACGAATGTTTCTTATTGATATATCTTATTTAAAAAATCTATTGCCTACTCGTAAAGTGGATTTGCCTTACACAGATATTTTTGCAAGGCTACTACTAATCAAAAATAAATACATTTATTATTTCTTTTAATGTTAAACAAAATTATGTGTCAACATGGAAAATAATTTAACGAGTTTAGGTAACGAACTGTCAAACTTACATCAAGCGATTTTTAGAACCGAAACGAATTTTGAAAACTTTCCAACCGCAAGGCGTAATATTGCAACTGCTCGAGGCCGTCTCGATTTATTAGAAAAAAATGGTCAGAATGTCGTGAATTAGATATAAAAATACATAATCTCGCCTCTTCCAAAGAGAAACTGTCGGAACATAATTCTGCTACTTCTAGAGATCATAGTATTCAGCGTAATGTTAATATTCCCAAAAATTACCCTTAATTTTTTTCGGTAAACTGCACCCATCAGGAAAACTTTCCAGATTTATTCGAGACACTCATAGTGCATAACCACTCTTTGCCTAACGTTGTTCGATTTCAATATTTAAAAACATCATTAACAGGGGAAGCAGATAATTTGATTAAACATTTTAAAAGCACCGAGGCTAATTTCGGAACTACTTGGGAAATATTAAAAGGCGTTATGATTATAACAGGTCTTTGATTGCTGCTCATTTGAATGCAATCGCAAATATACCAAATGTTGATAATAATTCTGTGAGTGACTTAAAATTACTTCGCGACTGCGCCCATAATGCACTTGCCGCTTCAAAGAATTGATACCGTCCAACCGATAAATGGGATGATATTATTAGTTTCTGAAATACGCGTCGTCTTGATATAGTGTCGTTAAAAGAGTGGGAGACGCAGCTAGGTTCGAGTAGAGAATACACATCCTATAAAACTTTGGATGAATTTTTAGCCACAAGAATTAGAACTTTAGAAGCAATGCAACTTGCGAAAACCGGAATAGTGGACAAAAATAATTCCAGCAGGTCTCAATCAGTTAAAAGTCATGTTGCCTCTTCAAACACTAAATGCATATTTTGTGAAGAGAATCACTCATTCTGTAAGTGTAAAAATTTTGGAACTTTGACTGTTGATAAAAGAAAAGAGTTTGTGCTTCAAAAACACGTCTGTTTCAATTGCTTGTCTCCTGGACATAAACCTTATGATTGTTCTAGCAAGTTCATTTGTGCAAAATTTCGTCGAAAGCACAACACTTTTTTGAATCACGACTCTAATAAATCAAATAATCAGGTATATTCTGATTATTGAATTAGCCACGGATAACGTCAGATCGAGAAAATTTCGAGTATTATTGGATCAGGGCTCAGAGTGTAGCTTCTTGTCTGAAAAGGTACTTTATATTTTAAGACCCTTCCATAAAAAGGGTAATGTTAAAGTCTATTGAATGGGTGGGGGGGGGGGGATTTGTAGGTACTGCCATAAGACTAGCAAAAGTGTCGTCACGTCCAAAGGAAGTTAATCAAACCCCTTTTTCTTTGAAAGCTCTCGATTTACAAAATCTCAGCTCTGATTCTCCACCACATTTTCCTAGAAAATTTTTGGGTCATTAGAAATTGATTTCATTTTAGGAGCTGACAAATTTCAATTGTGCTTGCTACCTGGCCTGAAACAAGGTAATTTAGCAACTTTGACCGCTCAAAATAGCATCTTTGGCTGGATTTTATCAGCCTCAGTATGTCAAATTTCGGCCCCCCTATAGAAATTGGATTCATTATAAAAGGCTAATTTTATATTACAAAAGTGTCAAGCGCGATTACAAAGTAGACCTGAACTTTTCGAAAAATATTCAGAATTTTTAACTGAATACCAGGAACTAAGTCACATGGAATTTTCACCAAACTTTAAAGGTTCTGATGCTTCACAAACTGTCTATATTCCTTATCATCCTATTCTGCGAGAAAGTAGTTCTACTACGCATTTGCGCGTGGTGTTCAACGCTTCTAGTCTAACGTCTAATGGTTCTTCTTTAAATTCTCACTCTCACGCTCACAAAGGGCCTAAATTATTAACTGATTTGGTCTCCATGATTTTGAGATGGCGAGAACACCCAGAAGTTTTTGTAGCTGACGTAGAAAAGATGTTTCGTCAAATTAGGGTAGGTCCTCGAGACTATGATTATCAACGTATTTTAAAATACTCTCAAAAAGGTGAACTTCAAGTCTGGCGATTGACTACGGTCACCTATGGCACAACATGTGCTCCTTACCTGGCCAATAGAGTCATCAAACAATTGGAAAAAGACGAAGTAGCACATTTTCCTCTAACCAAACCTATTCTTGAATACGATCTCTATGTTCATGAAGATCTTTTTGATGCAGATGATGTTAAGGAATCTAAAAAGTTGAGACAACAGATTACAAAGTTGGTGGAGCGAGGAAGTTACCGTCTAAGAAAATCAGCCACCAATAATGGACACACTATCTGATTACCCTCAAGGTAATCATGAAAAGGCTTTTGATCTTCTTTCTGAGAGGCATTCAGTTAAAAGTGTAAGGCATGCGCTGGGATCCAGTATCGGATAATTTTGTAATTCGAGTCAAGGCTCATCCTATTGAACATCCCACAAAAAGGAAAATTCTCTCTGTTCTTGCAAAACTTTATGATCCACTTGCTCAGTTGTCTCCTGTCATAATAGTCAATAAATGATAAATGCAGAAATTGTGCATTCGTAAATTAGATTGGGATGATCCTCTTTCCGAAGACTTACTCAATCATTGGAATTCATATTATAGTGAGCTTCCAAAACTGGAGCAGATTTATTTATCTTCGCATTCTTCAAGAAGATGAGGGTACACAAGAAACATTGATATATGCCAAAACAAAGGTCACTCCAACTATTTATGGTGTACATACTACTATAAGAATTATGTAGGGTACTATAAGAGTTATGTAGGCTCTAAATCATCAATTACGGTGACGTCACGTCATTCCATATGTTGGCAGGATTCGCATCCACCTGTACCACCTGGAATTAACCTTAAGTTAAGCCCTCTTTGGAAAATGAAATCGCTCACCATACCATGCAGGGGAAACCTCTGCAATCAGATCTGGCTAATGAATATGAATCTTGGACAAGATAACTTAGAGTTACGGCTCATTGTCTACGATTTATTAAAGCTCTGCGTAAGAAAAGGGAAGAGTTGCCTGATTCTGAGAAAATAACTCCAATGCTTATTCTTTCACCTGTAGAAATTACAGAAGCCCGTAAGTGGTGGATTCTGTAGGTACAAAATACCGCCCTTACTCCAGAAATTTACAATTTGAAAAAGGGTGAATCATTTCCCAGCAATTCTCCTTTACAGACTTTGAATCCATTTCTATATGGTTCTGGTATTCTACGATTGGGCAGTCGTCTCCATTAAGCTCCAATTAGTTATGATGAAAAACATCCTATGATATTACCTACTAACCATCGAATGTCACTTCTTATCACTCGACATGCACACTTGCGATCGATACATGGTGTTATTCAGCTCACTTTGTACACTCTACGACAAGGATTTCGGATTATTGGAGGTGGAAATTTAGTAAAAGGCCTAATACGTCATTGTGCAATTTGTGTACGTCAGAGAGCTATGGTTATTCATCAATTAGTGGGCAGATTACCTGATTGTCGCACAGTGAATTTTAGAGAGATCCGAATCTTATTAATGTTTTATCAGTCGAGGGAACTACGTGGCATTTTATTCTACCTGCCGCTCCTAACTTTCGTGGTTTTTGGGAAGCAGGGGTGAAAAGTCTAAAAAGTCATTTACGTAGATGTGTAGGATCGCATACTTGAACGTTTGAAGAATTCTCTACAACTTTAGTTCACATATAAGTAGGGATGTGAACTTTATGCATTCAAGAATACCGAATTATGCGCCAAAATTCGAGTCCATTATGCGGTGATTATGTGGTGAAAATTTCGAAATTGCGCTGGCATTATGTGTTCAAAAATACAGGTTAATACATTATTATGCATTATAGGATGGCAGAATACATTTTAAACTACAGGGAAAGCATAGGAAAATATTGCAGTGAAATTACTTATTCTTAAAAACAAAGCGACTTTTGTTTACATATCTCAAATAAGTAACGATCTTACAGTTCAACTGAACAATCACATTACACAACACAAGGTTCATCCCATCATATTAGTGTTAATTATTTTCGAGATCAATCATCAGGCACCTGAGACATAAATCAATACTTTAATACGAATGGGGTCATAAAAAACAGAACCTTCATCAACGATATCTTTAGAGTAGGGGAAAAAATGATTAGATATATATTTTATAAATAACAGTTTTTAAAATGTATTAATTTACAAAATATATGTCTAATAATATTTTCCCCTACTCTTAATCACAATTTATGCAATTTTATATACTTATTTCAATTTATAATAATAATTCATATGTAATTAAGAAAATGCATTTAATTCTCGTTTTGAATTTGTGCGCCTTTCGCGACTCAAGCGACCAATGACCGTTCTACCCCAATGCAAGCGCAGAAGGCTAAAGCACCAACATTGACGGCAATGCTCCGTTTACATCAGTCTAAACCTCAAGCCGGGAAAACCCGGAAATTTTGAAACTGCTCTCGAAATAAGTTATTTATATGCTTAAAATGGCGATTTATGCACACAAATCGCATAATAAGCAATTTATGCTCCGAAATAGACGACTTTATGCATTCACATCCCTACATATAAGCTTGTCTCTACTCCAGACCTATTGGACCACATCCTGAAGATCCCAATGATTTCTCTTACCTTACTCCAGGGCATTTTCTGACAGGAGCTTGTCTCACATGTGCTCCAGAGCCTTCTGTAGAATTCATGCCTGAAAACGGGCTAAAATGGAAGCCCAAGTGGAAGCAATTGAATCCTAATATTAAAACGGGTGATATGGTACTCATTAGACATGATGCGCTCCCTCCTTATAAATGGAAATTGGGTCGCATACTAAAATGCTACCCTGGAAAAGACGGTCTGATTCGTACCGTTCGCGTTAAAACTGCCACTTCAGAATTCGACCGACCAATTTCAAAACTTTGCTTATTACCTGTCGCTGCGGTCGCGGTTGCTGAGAAGTCTGATGGTCCAAGTGCTAAAGTCCCATAGTGGACGCGATGTTTGAATGCAAGTATTTTGCAATTATTTTTTACTTTTTTTACTCACATAGTTGTAGTTATTATTGTTAAAAAAAATGAATTCAATGAAGATTTATGTATTAAGTCTATAAAGAACTTTTCTTAAAATAAGTTAACGCACCCACAAAATCAACGATATCTTACTGATTTCGTGCTAAATACTCAGCACGAAGCGGGCGGTATTTTAAGATTGTGTAAGAATGCGTGATGTCTCAGTGTGGTAAAGATGTTCGCTGAACTCTAATTAGTGTGTGTGCCTAAAGTCGGGTCCAAAAGTCGAGGTCCCTCAATTTTTTTGATTGCAACTCGCACCAAAAAAGTCTCTGAAATATCTAATAAAAATCATCGGAAAGCTTAAAGTCTTCCGAATTCAGCAATATGTTAACTTTTTTTTTTGAACATTTCTGAATGCAATGCATTTTCAAAACGCTAATATATGCAATAATTGACTTTTTACGGTGGTTTATTTACAAAAACTTTATATTGCGAACGAATGAAGATAGGAAGCCGTTCGATGGCACCAAATGTGTAGCTTTGTCATGCGATTGCAGTGTAATAATTAAATTGATGATAAAATCATTCTTACGTAAGAGATATCATTTTGAATATTTCGGACTATAATCAGTGTGGGCGTGTCACCAGCACAGCGGGACAAGTGGCATCAAAAAAGTACCCTTTCTATGACAATAGTAATTTCAGAAGAAAACCAAATTGCCAAAATAGATGTGGTTGAACGAAGCAGGGCTGTCTCAACGCCTTCAAGATGCATTTACGGAGCGGCTCCTCAGAAAATTTGAAATCCAATTGCGAATATTAACCTCATTAAAAATATTTTCGATATAAACAAATTTTTAATATAGATTTCTTCTAAAACTCCTGCAATCCTGGATATCTTTTAAACTATGCAAAGTGTTAACTATTAATCGAACGTGTCGCTGTGACGGTGAATGAAACTGTTGTTCTCTAAAGTTTGAATAAAATGACTAAAAGCTATCTCTAGTTGCAGAAGCCTCGGTGCCTCAGACAATAGCGCGACAGACTTCCATGCAGGAGGTCTGGGGTTCGATCCCTGAGCCGGTACCAATGGAAATTTTTCTATGGACTTCTACCGGGGCTTCGATGGTTCGGAACCAACTTTAAACTGTAGGTCCCCTCAGAAAAAGCTGGTTACATGCCAAGGATAAATGGGCCTTTAGAGAGTCTAACCTTGGGGGTCGAAGTCAATTTTAAAAAACTCGAAAATGGATCAGCGATCTTCTTGCGCTCGAGACATATGTAACAGCGTTACGATGTAAATTTATTCTGTGGTCGTTCTGTAACAATTCTGGCACCGCGTTATATGTCAAAGAATATTTTCAGAACAATTTCGGAACAGGGTTACAGAGCAACATTGTGCTGTAACAGTGCCGTAACACATATGTAACAGTGTTATGATGTAAATTTGTTCTGCGACCGTTCTGTTACAATTTCATAACAGTGTTACAAGGATATGTCACCGTTATGTAACAAATATGGAACTCAAATACGTAAAACATATGGAACTCATATACGTAACAAATATGGAACTCAAATACGTAAAAAACTATTCTGTCATACCTAATTCTATCATACTGAATTTAATTGACTGCAGAGTACATTCCACTTGTCTATATTGTGTGAGATGCGGCAAAAAGGGTCATAGGGCTGCGGAGTGCGAAAGCACAGCACAGTGCTATCGTCATTTAGGAAGGACGCCCCATCGAGGAAGCCACAGAAGCGTCAGCGCCAGCCGAGCAAGTCCAATTAAGATGTCGAAGGCCCACGAGCCCGCTGCGCGCTGCTGGGGAACAAGCGTACATTTTAGCCCAGTGTCACTATAAGTATGGTACGTTAGAGTCTTACCACTATGGACCATGCATTTGAGCCGCCATCCTGAACTCGGAGTTTTCCTGCACGAAATCGAAAACAGCACCATGAAGACCCTTTTTTATATGACCTATATGGATTTTGAAAAATGTTCGCAAGTTTGAACCATTTTTAAGGCGGCCATATGTGCACCGCTATCTTGAATCTCGTATTTCTAACTTAGAAATTCAAAAGAGTATCACGAAAAACCCTTGTACACCAACCTTATTAAAAAAACAAGCTTCTATATATGTCCCACTGGGAGCATCTGTCATCTGAAAAAAAAAATTACATCGGCTCCCAGTAGGACCGCGGTAAATCCCATTCATGGCCACGTCTCACAACCGTTAGATAGGTGGTCAGGGTAGCAGAGCGTGGTAATCTACATATATATATCCATATATACATATATATGCGTGTGTGTGGGTGTGTGGCAAACCATTCATCTGACTATACGGTTGATTTGCAGTTTTACAGTTGAATTTATATAATTTTATTTTTTGAATAGAATCATTTGTATAACCTAATTGTTCAGCACGAAGAGGAAGTGTCTGAACGGCTGTTCGAGATCGGGTGAAAGTATTGTCAAAACGTGTCGTTGGACTGAAATCCTAAAAGTCACAACATCACCTTTGTTGTTCAAATATAGCCTTGTAGAAAATGACGAGACGGAACTTTTTTCTATTTGCTGTTTTTTCAACGGATCATTAATTTTAATAATAAGAATGAAAAACTGAAAAAAACGTCCCCAAATTCAATTACTTTTCAAGAAATAAATTATCGTAAGTTGGGCAAATATTATTGGAATTGTTTGAAACTTTGATTTAGGCACGAAGTATATTCTAGTGATGCCTAAAAACTGAGAAAAAACTGGAAATCGCCTATTTTTCAATAGTATTTAATTGCAAATTAAGACAGATCGGCTACTTGTTTTTTTATTTTAACCGACAAAAAGTATCGAGGGAGCTTTAAAGTTTAATTTCCGTCACTTTTCAATGAATCGATTGGAAAATTTTTAAACAGCTCGACACTTTTTTCGGCGAAACAAAAAAAAACGGGATTACTGATCCAACGCAATTCGCAATTAAATATTATCACGCAATATACGATTTTCAGTTTTCTCTTCAGTTTTCAGGCATCGCTAAGGTAAATTTCATGTGTACATCGAAGTTTTGCACCATTCAAGTAATATTTTCCCAACTTACGATGATTCAGTTTTCAAAAGTACAATACAATCTTAGAACCATTTCTGATTATTTTAAATGAAGTTGGACGGACTCCCACCACCATTTTTTTTTAGTTGAAATTCCACCGAAAATGTTTCTGGTTATACCCCTGATATTCGATACAAATTAATCGCATGATATGAAAAAAAAATAGAAACACATGTAACGAATATATATATATATATATATATTATTATGGGTGTGTGTGTGTGGCTACCCATCTCACGGTCGTGAGAAGTGGCCAGAGGCATCACTAGGATATATTTCGTGCGTGAATCAAAGTTTTAAACAATTCCAATAATATTTGCCCAACTTAGGATAATTTATTTTTTAAGAAGTAATTTAATTTGGGGAAGTATTTCTTCAGTTTTTCATTCTTATTGTTAAAAGTAATTATCCGTTCAAAAAACAGCAAATAGAAAAAAATTCCATCTCGTCATTTTCTACAAGGCTATATTTGAACAAAGAAGTTAATGTTGTGACTTTTAAGATTTCAGTTCAACGGCACATTTGGACAATACTTTCACCTAATCTCGAACGCTGGACGAGTTTTTAGATCCAGTTTCAATTTATTTTCACTCAGGAAACACACGCAAAGGATATCGAACAAAACTTAAAAACCTTGGTTAAGAATAAAAAAAGAATGTGCTAGACTTTAACTTTGTTTGCCTGCCCGTTCTCCACATTGTCTGTTCTTTTTGCTCTCGCAAACGCTCCCGCTCACGCTCGAGACGGAAGAAGATAGAGTTTTTTACGCGCTCACTTCAACCTACGCTGGCTCGCTCATTTTTCGCTTAAAAAATCTAAAACTTTCCAAAAAACTTCTTTCGACCGTAATAAAGAACTTCTCCGCGGAAAGTTTTTTGAACTCGAAAATTCCCTTGATACTTTTTTACGCCGAATGTGAAAAAGCATGATATTAAATAGCTATTGACAAACATTGAAATATTGTTAAAAAATTAACTTTGTTATGCATAAGTTGAATTCATCAGGCATAGATAGAGTAGAATACGCTTGGGGTTTAAATTTCAAGTCATTTCGTCAAAATGGAAAAAAGTCACGGCGAGATTATTTGAAAAAACGCACTAAATTCCGCTCGTCGAAATTTGCAGTTTACATTTTATTTCTCACAAAGTTGAAATCAGACAAAAAAATTTTCTACGCAAAAATTGTGCTATTTATTAAGCTCTATATGCTCATATTTTTTGCGAGTGGTTTTTTTGAAATTTGAGTTTCAGATAATTTTTCGCGTCACTTTATCTCGAATGGGAGGCAAGAAATACAAAGCCGAGCGTCCCGTCGGTTATTGCATCCGGACCCTCAATTGAACTATTTATTTGAAAATGCATGTATTTTATTGAAGGTTCGTGTTTTTTGTAGAAAATTAATCTTCTTGGTTAAAAATTCGTCGTTCTAGTTGAGAATTTATTATGCAGGCTGAAAATTCTACTACATATTTGGTTAAAAATTCAACTACTTTGTTGAAAATTAAATTATTTTGACGGAAATTCACTCTTTGGTTGAAAAGTTAACATTTTTGTTTGAAAATTAAAGTGCTTTGATAAAGAGTCATCGTTTTGGTAGAAAATTCATCTCTTTTATTGAATATTCTTCCATTGTGACAGAAAATTTGTGTTTTTCAACGGAAACTTCATCTTTTTGCTGCCTTATAGAGGAAGCTTTGTGATGGTAATATTTTCTAAAATTTTTATATTCATTTAATTAAACCTTCCTCAATTTAAAAATGTCTAATGCAATGTTCTAAGCAATTGTCCGTATGTGTGTGTATGTGTGTTTGCATGTGTGTTTGGATATATATATATATATATATATATGTGTGTGTGTGTGTGTGTGTGTG
>JAABKJ010010970.1:0-10850 GCA_011634705.1 Andricus grossulariae
GACGATTTTTCTACAATAGAGTTGAATATTCAACAAAAAAGTTAATTTTCAAATAGATTTGGATTTTCTAACAAAATACTTAAATTTTTCATAAAATACATTAATTTTCAACCAGGTGGTTGCGTTTTCATACCAAAAATATTAATTTTCATCATAAAAGTTAACTTTAACCAAATGGTTGAATTTTTATCATTTTCAAACCAAAAAGGCAAATTTTTAACCAAACAGTTAAATTTCTAACCAAAAAGTAAATTTGCAACCAAATAGTTCAATTTTCTAGCATTTTAAAACCAAAAGGACGAATTTTCAACAAAAAAGTTACCTGTCAAACAAATTCAGATTTTTTACCAAAATAGTTAAATTTTTAATAAAACACATAAATTCTTACCCAAATGGTTGAATTATCATAGCAAAAATATTAATTTTCAATAAAGAAGGTCATTTTGAACCAAATAGTTGAGTTTTCCACCATTTTTAAACCAAAAAGGTGAATTTTCTAAAAAAGAGTTGAATTTCCAAAAAAAGAAAATAATTTTCAAACAAATTTGGACTTTCTACCAAAATACTTAAAGTTTTTATAAAATGTATTAATTTTCAACCAGATCGTTGAATTTCCACACCAAAAATATTAATTTTGACCAAAAAAGTTAATTTTTAACCAAATGGTTGAATTTTTATCATTTTCATACCAAAAAGACTAATTTTTAACCAAACGGTTAAATTTCCAACCAAATAGTTCAATTTTCTAACATTTTTAAACCATAATGACAATTTTTCTACAAAAGAGTTAAATTTCCGACAAAAAAGTTCATTTTCAAACAAATTTTGACTTTCTACCAAAATACATAAATTTTTAACAAAATGCATGACTTTTCAATCAAATGGTTGAATTTTCATACCGAAAATATGAACTTTCAACAAAAAAGTTACTTTTAAACCAAATTTTGACTTTTTACCAAAATATGTAAATTTTTAACAAAATACATATATTTTCAACCAAATGGTTGAATTTTGATCGTAAAAATTATAATTTACAACAATAAATGTTATTTTGAACCAAATAGTTGAATTTTCCACAATTTTCAAACCAAAAAAACGAATTTTCTACAAAAGAGTTAAATTACCAACAAAAAAGTTAATTTTCGACCAAATTTGGACTTTCTGCCAAAATATTTAAATTTTTAACAAAATCCATGAATTTTCAACCAAATGGTTGAATTTTCATACCGAAAATATGAATTTTTAACAAAAAAGTTACTTTCCAACCAAATTTGGACTTTTTACCAAAATAGGTACATTTTTAACAAAATACATAAATTTCCAATCAAATAGTTGAATTTTGATGACAAAAATATTAATTTTCAACAATAAAGTTAATTTTGAACCAAATTTCATCATTTAAGTTGAAAATGAATCATTTTGGGAGAAAAATTAATTTTTTCAACTGAAATTTCAACTATTCCATTTTTGGTTGTTAATTGATATTTTTTAGTTCAAAATTCAACTGTTTGATTGAAAATTATCTTTTTTAGTTCAAAATTCATTTGTTTGGTTAAAAATCATCTTTTGGGCCGAATATCAATTTTTCGGTTCAAAATTTTAAAAATTCGTCTTTTTTGTTTAAAATGTAACTATTGCAGTTGAAGATTCATCATTTTAGTTGAAAATTCATCAGTATGGTGGAAAATTATTTTTTCAACTGATAGTTGCACTATTCCATGTTTGGTTGAAAATTAATATTTTTTAGTTCAAAATTCAACTATTTCATTGAAAATTTATCTCTTTTAGTTCAAAATTCAAGCATTTCGTTGAAAATTCATTTATTTAATTGAGAAATGTCTTTTTGTAGAAAACTAATCTTTTCGGTCAAAAATTTCACTATTCCAGTTAAAGGTTGATCATTTAATTGAAAATTCTTTTTTTTTAATTTAACAATTCTAGTTGGAAATTCATCTGTTTGGTGGAAAATTAATTTTTTTCGACTGAAAATTTAACTTCAATTGTTTGTTGCAAATTCATCTTTTTAAGTTCAAAATTCAACTATTTGGTTAAGAATTGATAATTTTTAGTTGAAAATTTAATAATTTGATTGAAAATTGTCTTTTTTGTGAAAAAATTATTTTTTTGTTGTTTGAAAATTCAACTATTCCAGTAAAAGATTGATCATTTTAGTTGAATATTCAACGATTTTTGTTCAACATTCAACTGCTACAGTTAAAGATTAATCATTATAGTTGAAAATGCATTTTGTTTGTTTAAAATTGAACAATTCCAGGAGAAAATTCTTCAGCTTCGTGGAAAATTAATGTTTTTCGACTGAAAATTTAACTACTTCATTTTTTGTTGATAATTGATTGTTTTCAGTTCAAAATTCAATTGGTTAGTTGAAAATCGGTCATTTATAGTTTAAAATTCATTAATTTGGTTGAAAATCGTCTTTTTTAGTAGAAAACTATTTTTTTGTTTGAAAATTCAACTATTTCAATTAAAGATTGATCATTTCAGTTGAAAATGCATCGTTTTTTGTTTAAAATTCAACTATTCCAGTTAAAGATTGATCATTTTAGTTAAATATTTATCAGTTTGGTGGAAAATTCATTTTTTTACTGAAAATTTAACTATTCCTTTTCTGGTTGAAAATTTGTCCTTTTTAGTTGAAAATTAAACTATTATGTTGAAAATTCATGTATTTTATTGATGAATCATCTTTTTTGGTAAAATTTAATTTTCTTGCTTGAAAATTAATCTTCTTGTTTGAAAATTCAACAACTCAAAATGTAACTATTGAAATTGAATATTCTTTTATTTTATTTGAAAATTTATATCTTTTGTTGAACATTATTTTTTTAACTGGAAACTTGAATATTCAATTTTTAATTGACAATTTATATCTATTCGTTGAAAATTCGTCTTTTTCGGTAGAAATTAATCTTTTATTTTGTTCAAAATTTGTTTTCCTTTGTTGTTGAACATTATTTTTTTTTTTAATGAAAAATTGAACTATTCGACTTTTGATTGAAGTTCAAAATTCAACTATTTCTTTGAAAATTCCTCTAATTTTTTTTTTAAATCGTATTTTTGTTTGAAAATTCATCCTTATCGTTGAAAATTCAACTATTCCAGTTAAGTATTTATCATTTTATTTCAAAATTTATCTTTTTGGCTTAAAATTCATCTATTGTAGTTGAAGATTCATCATTTTAATTGAAAATTTGTTTTTGTTTTTTTTATGGAAAATTTATTTTATTGTTGAAAATTCAAGTATTACAGTTAAATATTCATAATTATCTTTAAAAATTTTCTTTTTTGTTGAGAATTCCACTATTCCAGTTGGAGATTCATCATTTTATTTTAAAATTTATCAGTTTACTTAAAAATGTAACTATGCTTTAGAAAAAAAAAAATTTTACTTAAAATGTAACTATTCCAATTGAATATTCTTTTATTTTATTTGAAAATTCATCTCTTTGGTTGAACATTATTTTTTTAACTGAAAACTTGACTATTCAATTCTTAATTGACAATTTATGTCTATTGGTTGAAAATTCGTCTTTTTTGGTAGAAATTAATCTTCTATTTTGTTGAAAATTAAGTTTTTTGTTGTTGTAAATTAATTTTTTTTATAGGAAGATTTTACTATTCCATTTTTGATTTAAGTTCCAAATTCAATTATTTCTTTGAAAATACTCGTATTTTTTTTAATCGTATTTTTGGTAGAAAATTAATTTTCTTGTTTGAAAATCCATTTTTATCGTTGAAAATTCAAGTATTCCAGTTAAATATTTATCATTTTGTTTAAAAATTCATCTTCTTGGTTTAAAATACATTTATTGTAGTTGAAGATTCATCATTTTAATTGAAAATTTGTTTTTTTTTATGGAAAATTAATTATTTCAACTAGCAATTTAACTATTTTATTTTTGGCTGAAAACTGATTTTTTTTAGTTAGAAATTGAACTATTTGGTTGAAAATTTATATTTTTTGTTGATAATTCCACTTTTCGAGTTGAAGATTAATCATTTTATTCGAAAAGTTATCAATTTATTTAAAAATGTAACTATGCCTTAAATACAAAAATTTTTCAACTTAAAATGTAACTATTTCAATTGAATATTCTGTTATTTTATTTGAAAATTCATGTCTTTGGTTGGACATTATTTTTTTAACCGAAAACTTGACTATTCAATTTTTAATTGACAATTAATGTCTATTAGTTGAAAATTCGTTTTTTTATTGGTAGAAATCAATATTCTATTTTTTTTAATTTGTTTTTTTGTTGTTGTTGAAAATTAACTTTTTTAACGGAAAATTTAACTATTCCATTTTTGATTGCAGTTCAAAATTCAACTATTTCGTTGAAAATGCATGTATTTTTGTGAAAAATCGTATTTTTGGTAGAAAATTAATTTTCCTGTTTGAAAATTCATCTTTATCGTTGAAAATTCAAGTATTCTAGTTAAATGTTTATCATTTTATTTGAAAATTGACCTTTTTGGTTTAAAATTCATCTACTCTAGTTGAAGATTCATCATTTTAATTGAAAATTTGTTTTTTTATGGAAAATTAATTATTTCAACTGGCAATTTAACCATTTCATTTTTGGTTGAAAACTGATCTTTTTTAGTTAAAAATTGAACTTTTTGGTTGAAAATTGATTTTTTCAGTCGAAATTTAACTATTTAGAACCCAGATTAATTTTACCTAAATATGCACTGAATTGTAAGTATAAGAAGATAAAATAAAAATTTGTTTGAATTGTTATTCAAATTCATGTATTTTTATGATCAATCATCTTTTTTGATCAAAAATTGATCTTCTTGCTTGATAATTAATCTTCTTGTTTGAAGATTCATCTTTTTTGTTGAAAATTCAAGCATTCAGTTAAATATTCATAATTTTATTTAAAAATTTGTCTTTTTTGTTGAAAATTCCACTTTTCCAGTTGAAGATTCATCAATTTATTTGAAAATTTATCACTTTATTTAAAAATGTAACTATGCTTAAATTTTGTTTTTTAACTCAAAATGTAACTATTCCAATTGAATATTCTTTTATTTCATTTGAAAATTCATATCTTTGGTTGAACATTATTTTTTTAACTGAAAACTTGACTATTCAATTTTGAATTGACAATTTATGTCTATTAGTTGAATATTCGTCTTTTTTGGTAGAAATTAAATTTCTATCATGTTGAAAATTCGGTTTGTTTTGATGTTAAAAATTAATTTTTTTTAACGGAAAATTCAACTATTCCATTTTTGATTGAAGTTCAAAATTAAACTATTTCTTTGAAAATTCCTTTAATTTTTTTTTTTAATCGTATTTTTGTTTGAAAATTAATCTTCTTGTTTGAAAATTCATCCTTATCGTTGAAAATTCAACTATTCCAGTTAAGTATTTATCATTTTATTTCAAAATTTATCTTTTTGGCTTAAAATTCATCTATTGTAGTTGAAGATTCATCATTTTAATTGAAAATTTGTTTGTTTTTTTATGGAAAATTAATTATTTTAACTGGCAATTTAACTATTTCATTTTTGGTTGAAAACTGATCTTTTTTGGTTAAAAATTCAACTACTTGGTTGAAAATTGATCTTCTTTAGCCGAAATTTAACTATTTAGTACATAGATTAATTTGACCTAAATATGAACTAAATTGTAAGCATAAGAGGATAAAATAAAAATTTGTTTGAATTATTATTCAAATTCATGTATTATGATGATAAATCATCTTTTTTGGTAAAAAATTAATCTTCCTGCTTGAAAATTAATCTTCTTGCTTGAAAATTCAACTATTCCAGTTAAATATTCATAATTTCATTTGAAAATGTATCTTTTTTGTTGAAAACCCCACTATTCCAGTTGAAGATGTATAATTTTATTCGAAAATTTATCACTTTATTTAAAAATGTAACAATGCTTCAAATTTTTTTTCAACTCAAAATGTAACTATTGAAATTGAATATTCTTTTATTTTATTTTAAAATTCATGTCTTTGGTTGAACATTATTTTTTTAACTGAAAACTTGACTATTCAATTTTTAATTGACATTTTATGTCTATTAGTTGAAAATTCGTCTTCTTCGGTAGAAATTCATCTTCTATTTTGTTGAACATTTATTTTTTTTTGCAAAATTAATTTTTTTTTTTAAGGAAAATTTAACTATTCCATTTTTGATTGAAAGCTGCTCTTTTTTAGTTAAAAATTGAAATTTTTGGTTTAAAATTGACATTTTTATTCGAAATGTAACTATTTAGTAATCAGATTAATTCGATCTAAATATGCACTGAACTGTAAGTATAAAAGGATAAAATAAAAATTTGTTTGAATTGTTATTCAAATTCATGTATTTTTATGATAAATAATCTTTTTTGCTAAGAAATTAATCTTCTTGCTTGAAAATTCATCTTTTTTGTTGAAAATTCATCATTTTAGTCGAAAATTTATCACTTTATTTAAAAATGTAAATATGCCTTGAAAACAAAAATTTTTAACTCAAAATGTAACTATTTCAATTGAATATTCTGTTATTTTATTTGAAAATTCATGTCTTTGGTTGAACATTATTTTTTTAACTAAAAACTTGACTATTCCTTAATTTGGTTGAAAATCATCTTTTTTAGTAGAAAACTAATTTTCGTTATAAAATTCAACTATTCCAGTTAAAGATTGACCATTTTAGTTGAATATTTATCAGTCTGGTGAAAAACTAATTTTTTTTACTGAAAATTTAACTATTCCTTTTTTCGTTGAGAATTTGTCCATTTTAGTTGAAAATTAAACTATTTCGTTGAAAATTCATGTATTTTAATGATAAATCATCTTTTTTGTTAAAAAAATTATTCTTTTTGCTTGAAAATTAATCTTCTTGTTTGAACATTCATTTTTTTTTGTGTTAAAAATTGAAGTATTCCAGTTAAATATTCAAGAATATTTTTAAGAATTTTTCTTTTGTGTTGAAAATTCCACTATCCCAGTTGAACATTCATCATTTTATTTGAAAATTTATTACCTCATTTAAAAATGTAACTATGTTTTCAAATTTTTTTTTTAACTCAAAATGTAACTATTCCAATTGAATATTCTTTTATTTTATTTGAAAATTCATGTCTTTGATTGAACATTATTTTTTTAACTGAAAACTTGACTATTCAATTTTTAATTGACAATTTATGTCTATTGGTTGAAAATTCATCTTTTTTGGTAGAAATTAATCTTCTATTTTGTTAAAAATTCTTTTTTTTGTTGCTGTTGAAATTTTGTTTTTTTTTAACGGAAAATTTAACTATTAAATTTTTGATTTGAGTTCAAAATTCAACTATTTCGTTAAAAATGCATGTATTTTTTTTAAATCGTATTTTTGGCAGAAAATTAATCTTCTTTATTAAAAATTTATCCTTATTGTTGAAATTTCAACTATTCCAGTAAAATATTTATCGTTCTACTTGAAAATTTATCTTTTTGATTTAAAATTCATCCATTGCAGTTGAAGAATTATCATTTTAATTGAAAATTTGTTCTTGTTTTTTTATGGAAAGTTAATTATTTCAACTGAAAATTTAACTGTTTCATTTTTGGCTGGAAACTGATCTTTTTTAGTTAAAAATTGAACTATTTGGTTAAAAATTCATCTTTTTTGTTGAAAATACAAGTATTTCAGTTAAATATTCATAATTTTATTCGAAAATTTATCTTTTATGTTGGAAATTTTACTTTTTCAGTTGAAGATTCATAATTTTATTTGAAAATTTATCACTTTATTAAAAAATGTAATTATGCTTTGAAAAATAAATTTCTTACTCAAAATGTAACTATTCCAATTGAATATTCTTTTATTTTATTTGAAAATTCATGTCTTTGGTTGAACATTATTTTTTTAACTGAAAACTTGACTATTCAATTTTTAATTGACAATTTATGTCTATTAGTTGAAAATTCGTCTTTTTCGGTATAAATTAATCTTCTACTTCTTCTAATTAAATATTTATAATTTTATTTGAAAATTTATCTTTTTGGTTTAAAATTCATCTATTATATTTGAATATTCATCATTTTGATGGAAAATTTGTTTTTTGATGGAAATTTAATTATTTTAACTGGCAGTTTAACTATTTCATTATTGGTTGAAAGCTGATTTTTTAAGTTAAAAATTGAACTATTTGTTTGAAAATTGACCATTCTTTGTCGAAATTTAACTATTCAATACCGGAATTAATTTGACCTAAATATGCACTGAATCGTAAGTATATGAAGATACCATAAAAACTTGTTTCAATTATTATTCAAATTCATAGACATTAGAGACAAATTCAATAAATGAATTATTATGTTTTTAGTTTTATTGAATTATTTAATTAATCTATGGTGCTAATATATATAAGAATATCTTGAAATACAATTTGTCAAAGCTTTCTAAATCAAAAATATTAATCGATTCCTTAGAAACTGAAAAAAAACATTATTTATAATAAACCAGGATTTGAGTAGACACCCTGATATATAAAATTATACTCTTAAAATTTGGTAATGAATGAATTGTAGATTATTACATTAAATAATTAATTAGTTACAAAAAATGACGCTTCAATTATTGCTGAACTTTTCTTCCATAAATCAGAGCCTTCCATCTTAATTAAACTTTAACAAATACCTAGAAAAAACTTTTCAACAATCGGTGCTTCAGACTAATTAGTTTTTTTTTATTAATCCGCATCTCCCCCACCTTTAAAAAGTTCCCGTTTATCAATCTCCAGAGTAAAAATGTTGGAAATGGACAATTGAGAATCCAATAAATACAATTTGTTGTAAGTAATTAAGGAAGAGACTGACAATACTCAAGTAAAGGGACAATTGGCAGAAACTTTTCTGTATTCTCTGGGACGAATTAAATTGGGATAGGTGAAAGCATGTGGCCGCAATCACGGAACGGAGTTCAGTAATTGAGTCTCAGGCTCACCGAGACTCACCTTTTCTACTTGGTGCACTACTGAAGGAGTTCCCTTCCGTTCTGTAACTAACTTCCGTTCGTCGCAACAGTTCTTCCCTTCAATCGCTATATATCGCCTCTCGCGACTGACTTTCATCCCCTGCGCCCTTACTTTTTCATTCACTTCTAAGGAGAGTGGCACCTGCAGGCAAAGTCCTGAATTCTGCAGGATCACTGAATCGGAAAAAATAGGCCAAGCCAAAGAAAAAAGAATCGCGTTTTTTTTTATTTTACCTAATGGGGTGGCGTGCTCTAATAATAAATTAGCAGGGGATGTTTCTTAAAGAGAGATGCTTTTGTCATCTTATTTTTCAATGAAATTTTCCTCAAGAATAGTTTTTTTGTTGACAAAAATGCCTCTATTTTCTAGTAATTGGACGCTGATGACACTATTTCTTCACTTTGTTTTGACACATTTTTTCGAAATCTTTCGCATTCCAAAAATCAAAATTTCAAAAGATTTCAAAATATTTTGAGGGATTTCATAAATTTCGAAACATTTCTAGTGATTTCCTGAAATTTTCTCGAGATTTCAAAGAATTCAGGACTATAAAAAATTTGAAATTATTCGCGAAAGATTTCAGAAGATGGAATTTATATAGATTTCAAGGAATTTATAAGCTTTTGTATTTTTAAATATTTTGTTCAAAATTTGTTGATTTTTTCCAATGTTGTTTCTTAATATTTATTGAATATTATTATTATATATTTATCTAATCTTAAAAAATTGTAATAAATTCATCCTGTGCTCTTTTTCAAACTTTTTTCGTAATTTATATAGCTTTCAAGCTAATTTAATAAAAGTTTACAATTTCAACTACAAGTTTATTTCTTTATTATAATTATAAATAATGGAAATGTATGGACATTTATAAATTCATTTTATTTTTATTTCAGATAAATTTTCGACGATTATGACTTCTTTCAAATTTAAACTATTTTTGAAATCGTGAATAATTTTAATTAATATTTTGGCTCATTTCTTAATCTTTCTTTTTAAAATTATATAGCCTCCCTTTTTATGAGAATAATTAAAAATACTCATTATGAAAATTTATAAATTCATTTTATTTTACTTTCAGTTATATTTTCAAAGAATATGACGCCCTTCTAATTCTAACTGTTATTGCAATCTTAAACAATTGAGGATATGATTTCATCATGTGTTATTCTTTTTTATAAAACATTAAAATTAGGAATATTTTTGAAATTTAAAGAAATTTTAAAAATGTGTTCATCCTTGGCTCATATATCTTTAAAGAAAACGGAGTCAACTAAGAATATCTATCCGACGACTTTTTTCTATGATGCTTGGTAAATTCCCAAGAATTATTAATTACTTGAACAATTTTCATCAAAAAATTCAGAGCTTGACCATTTTTCAACGAATAGGATCAATTTTTCAAACAGAATTAACTAAGAATATCTTTCCGATGACTTTTTTGTATGATGCTTTGTAAATTTCCAAGAATTATTAATTATTTAAACAATTTTCTTAAACAAATTAAGAGCTTGGTCTCTTTTCAACGAATAGGCTCAATTTTTTGCAGAATTAACCAAGAATATCTTTTCGATGACTTTTTTCGATGATGCTTTGCAAATTTACAAGAATTATTAATTATTTAAACAAATTCAGAGTTTGGCCATTTTTCAACGAAAGTGCTCCATTTTTTACGGTATCCTTAAGAATGTATTTACAATAACTCTTTTCTACGGTACTTTGCAAATTTACAATAATTATTAATTATTTTAATAATTTTTATAAACATATTTTAAAAGATTTCAAGGAATTTCAGAAAATGTCAAAATTTTCAAGAGATTAAAAAAATTGCAAAGTTTTCTGGGGATTTCCGAGGATTTCA
>JAABKJ010010971.1:0-10849 GCA_011634705.1 Andricus grossulariae
TAGGCTGAAGGGTACAGACCAGAAAAAGACCAAACGTTGTTTGAAACTGATCTTAAAGTGGTATTAAGTTGATCTTTCTTTTCACGAGGGATACCCAAAAATACGTAGAGCATATCCTCTGATGGGTATTTTTTGAAAAAGGCTTCCACTGAAAGTTGTATGTAAGGAAAAAACAAACACCAAACGAATCACAATAAATATATAAGAATTAAAACGCTTTTCGACGAAGTTCCATACGCACAGAACGGCTCGACTAAACGGTTTATGTGTAACGATTCGACTAGTTTGGGGTAATGGTTCTCCCGAATTAGTGGAACCGTTCTATCAGATAGAAGTGGCGCAGTTCACCGTGTGATTGGCGTGACAGTTGTGCATATTGGGAGAGCGGTTCTGCCAAACTTCTCTCCGTGTGGACTCTCGATTTAAGCAGCTTCAATTGAAGCAATTCCTAGAATTTCGGTATATGGCAGTCGTAAATTTCATTGAAGTTGGACTTGAATTGTACCTGTAAGAGCACTTGGAATTTTGTAAATTTGCGAATTTTAACTAAAAATCTCGTTTTTTTTCGTTAAAAACATGATTTTTGAAAAAATGATCAACATAAATATGTAGTTTTTCTGGTTCATTGAGACCTATAGCTATTGTATAATTGATCAATGGACGGTGTTTTTGAGAAAAAAAGAAAATACAAGTTTTCGAATTTTTACATATCGCGAAAAACGGGTTTTGGCAATGTCTCGTAAATAAGAGCTGATTGAGCAAATATAGTAATTTTTGGATTTAGCAGGCCAAAATTACCCTAGAAAACATACCGCCTACATTGCAGCAAACCATTTTTTTTTTCTTTTGGACAGTGTAATCTTTAGATATAATCATGAAATTCAATTTTAATACAGCCGGAAAACCATAAAACGTCCTCTCGTAATCCGTAATTGATATAATCGACAACTGGTTCAAAACTGAAAATATCGATGTCATCATTACTATATCCGAGTCCTCGAGAAATAGAGCTTTGACAAAAGTTGTCCCCTATTGTTCGATGTTTTATTAAAATAAATACTAAATGCAATTTGCATATAAAGATCAAATCATAAATTAACCGAATTTGTGGTTTACTAATTTCTATCTAACCACCGTAAAATATATTGAGAAAATAGCGTCTTTTCGTCAATATTATCACCGAAAAAAATGTATGGTTTCTATTAGAACCAATTTTTGGTTCCAAAGGAGCTGCAACAAAAAGAAACCTCTCTTGCTGAGAAGGAACCCAAAATAATAAATGGTTTCTAAATGAACCCAAACTTTAGATTGAAACGGTTCCAATGGAGCCCTTTTTTCACTTCAACATTGACTCGCTACGAAAATTTTACAAGTTTATGATGTACATTTAGCTTTTTAATTCGCATTAAATAATATTGCAATGGGAAAAATTCAATGAAGAAGCTAAAATTATAGATATTAGTCATTCTTGAAAGGAAGATAGTGCACATGAAATATGCCTTCTAGAAATAATTAATTGAAAACAATTCAGAACGATAGAAATAAATTTGAATTGTTTTTAATCGTGTTTCTCAATCGTGTGTGCACGATTGGAAACGTTTAAGTGTTGCAAAGTTTCAATCGTTCCCAATCGTTCCCAATCGGGTCAATCGGTGGTAGGATTTTGATTTTATGAAGCGGCAATTTGATGGCAGCACTTTCGTCTCGCGGGAATTATTTGAAAATGTTTATTTACTTTTTTCGAAGCAACACATTTTATGCAATATGTTCATTAAGAAAAATAAATTAATGTTTTGCAATAATTTCGGCGAGATGAGAGTGCTAGGCCGTATTAGGTCTGAACGTGAATTTTCTTAATTTTCAATTGGTTATAAATACTAAGCTATTTACTAAAATACTAAGCTAAAAAATTCTTTCACCTCTATAGAAAGTATTTGTTATTTATAGAGGAATAACCCCTAACATTTATGAAACAAAAATAAATGTTTTAACATATTATCAGGCCTAGAATAAGAAAATTTATAATTTCATTACAATTAATGGTCCGAGATGGCTCCTAAAATTTTTTTTCCCTGGTATAATGTGCACAGGATTTTTTCTACCATATAAAAAGAATATTCTCCACAACAATTTTCGTAGCTACTTCATTGAATTTTTAATTGCTGAAAATAAGACTATAAAAAATGTGTCTTTTTTGTACATCTCGAAATTCAAGATTTTTTTCTGTCTGAAATCGGATTTGAAAATTATTTTATTCTCTCCCCGTCGACTTCCTTCTAGCTCTAGCCAACTGGTTATAGTAGTAAATTGTTGCGAATTTCGAAAACCATCAATGTATATTACTTTATAATCTTAAAAACACTTAAAAACTGTCCACAAAGATATAAAAAATGCTCAACACACCGCGAGGATGCGAAGAAAAATGTGTTCTATTTTAGGTTATTTTTCGTCAGAGAAAACAAACGCCGGTCGCCATCTAAATTTTCCCCCGATTGAAAACAATTAGGAACATTAGGAATGGAAACATAACCTCTATGCACAATAGAAAATAATTGAAATCGATTAACAAATGATACACCGATTAGGGACAATTGAAAACGATTGAAGTTTTGGCAACTGTGAATCGTTCTGAATCGTGTTCAATTGATTATTTCTAGAAGGGCAAATTAGTGCCATCTTATACTTATTCATCAGAATCGAGTATAATTGCATGAAAAGATAAAAAAACTTGAAGCGAACTTACTCTAGTTCCATTTCTTTTTTCCCTCTTCTCTTTTCTCTTTTTATTTTTTTTTATTGCGAATTCACTCGGAAATTTAATTGCTTTACATACAAATTCGACGCAGGCAAGGACCATCCATACATCACTTGGACATGGGGGGGGGGGCCGAATGTACACTGTTGTTATTTTGAATCTGCGGATTTCAATGAAAAAAAAAAAAAAAAAAAAAACATGAAAAACTAAGAAAATGTTCCCTACTTTCAGACCTCGGACGCAGTTCAGAGATAAAAAATAGTACTAATAGTGTAACAAATTTGAAAAAATAGTGTCAACATAGTGTCATAACTGTTTTCCAATGTTAAACTTAGGTGTAGTCCGAATTTAAAAGTCTATAGTCTAAAATAAAAGTCTGAAATGGAAAATTAACTTAATTTCTTAAGCAGAATTCCTAGTTTTGTAATCTAATACTTCAAAAGTAGTAAAAATAAACTTCAATATTTGTTTCAAATCCTATTCTTTGGTCTATAAATGATCAAAATTCCAATTTATTTATCACAGGCTTCATAGTCTTTCCCTGTAGTCCTTTTGTTTTTGTTTTCACTTCAAATCGAACTTTTTTAAAACATTTTTGGTTAAAATTGATCTTTCTTTAGCATAAAAATTCAATAAAAAATTAATATAATAAAATTTGGACTAACATCACATATATTGTTCAAAATATTTGATTGAAGAATTATAGGGGTTTTGTTATTCGTCTTTTTAGTAGAAAATTATTTTTCATGGTTGAAAATGCAACTATTTCATTAAAAATTTATGTATTTTGTTGTGAATTCATCCTCTATGGTAGAGAATTAATGTTCTTTGTTTATAATTCATAGTTTTGTTTGACAATTTAATTATTCAGTTGAAAATTCCACTGTTTGGTAGAAAGTTAATGTTTTTGTTAAGAATTTGTTCAAGAAAAACCAAATTTTCAGCAAAGTAATACTCGTTTGGGCTTCGTAGCTTCTGAATACCAAGCATGTCCATATTTTCATAAGATGTGAAATATGTCCATGCGGATAGAGGTAATGGGAGGAGGGGGGTGTCAAAAGTCAATGTTGTCCACAAGAAGGTGGCAAGGGGAGGGGACGTAGAAGAGTGGTAATTAGTTGTCCACATGGTATATGAATGGCTCCTAACATCTCACCTTTACGCATGATACATTCCTAATTTACTTTTTCAAAAATACTTTCTTGTTTTTTTTGTCCTAAATGGCCCACGCTTGATTTTAAAAGAATGTTTTAAGGTCCACCTATAAAATGTCGAAAGTGGCACTTTACTCCTATTGTATTTTTTCACTATTTTATTCAAAAATATATTTCTTTTATGAATTTCACAGATTTACTTAATAAATTAAAATACGTTCACTAAATATTTTCATTACCCCTATAGGCTTTGTCAAGTGTATATCACAACTATTTTTCAGATTCCAAGCTTACAATGAGTTCGAACAGACGGACTAGGTATAAAGCGTACTTAGAACCTGACTCAGATGAACCAAATCCATCATCTTCTTGGTACAGGCATAAAAAGCGATTTACAGAACAGGTGGGAACATTATGTTATTGAATTTACATAATTTCAATTTAAGAAAATTTTTCTACATTTTCTTTTCGTTTTAGGAGACAGCCGACCCCCCACTTGATGTTCCAAACATTGAAGGTAATGTGATGCTAAAACATCAAGAGAGTGAGATGGACGAACAACAAGAGAATCAGATAAACGAAACAGGCAATTTGATGGAGGCCGACAATTAAAATATTGCGATGGATACCGATGAAGTTTCCGAAAATGCTAATAGTTTGGAGAGCTCTCATTCAACTCAAGAGACCCCAACCCTAGGCTATGCGGTAACACAATTTTTACAAAATATTCAATGAGACTTTTGACATTTGTTTCGTACACAAAATGGAGGGGTTGATCACTCTTCATATGTGCTGTACACATCCTCAGGATATGCTTCTAAATCACTTGAAAATAATTTTGACTCCAAATTTATGCTTAGAAACCTAGAGAAGTCTTTAGCCATGAGTTTCAACAAAATCTTGTTAGCCTTTTCGAAATCTTACCAATTCTTTTTATAAACTGTGTCATATTCCTGGACGGTGATTATTTCAAGTTCCATAATAATACATGTTCTAAATGCTGTGTTAATTCTTTTTCTCTGGGTGGTTACAATATATTATTATAACTTATTTTGCCGCTCAAGATAAAAAAATGCGTAAGTGACTTCGCGGTTTAGATTTATTCTCTTATACATGATAATCGAAAAATCGACCTAAGCGACGATCTTACTTATGTATCTTTACAGTTTGGACCACAGTATTGGTTTATATTGTTTATGACTAATATTTTATAGTTTCTGAACTATTTTTAAAAACCTGAAAAATATTTCAAAATCATCAAATGTGGTTCATAAAAGTACTTTCAATTAATTTATATAATTTTTGTAGACGTTCGCAGCTAAAGAAGAAGGTGGAAAAGATAGGCACGTTTTCAGTGTTGTTCAGTCCTTGACAGAAGAGATTGATCTAATTGAAAATGAGACAGAGCACTTATTTGAGCTACTTGCAACAGTACTTAGATTATATTTCAACTTTTATTTCAATAGCAGGGATCACAGTTTATACCAGTACATCCCCTTCTGCATTTCTTTACAAGCTTTCGATTTATTTTGCAATAAACAGAAACTTAAGACATTTGAAAACAAGGAGCTTATAAAGAGATTCTCTTCGAAGTTGCCAATTACAAGTAATTGAAATTGGCATATTTAAGAAATATCTTTCTGCAGAAAACATAAACAAATTCGAAAACATCAGAAGCTCGTGTAGACTACAGTATGTAAAAACCAAGTATTTTGGTCGCTAGAGGAAATTAGGTGAGATTTATTTCTCTGATTTAAGAGAAAAAAAAACAAATTCTGCGATGTTATGAGTATTTGTACTTTGGAGATTATTTCTAGATGAACACAAATTTGTACTTTGAATCTATAACTTTTGACCCAATTGATATATTAAACTTCTCCTTCCACATTCTAGTAAGGTATGTCGTCCTTTTTTTAAAGTCAGTCGGCACATTGTAAAAAGGTTCAAAATTCGCAAAATTACATCCATATTTTTGAAAGCGTTTTTGTAGAACGCTCTCAAGAAAAAATTCTTGAGGCCAAAAAATGTCTTGAGCTCCATGGAACTTTCAGGAAGTCTTCAAAGTTTAAATAACCATAATTTCGCAGAAATGATTGTTTTTTCACATCGGAAAAATACATGTTGCCTGATTTCCTCAAAAAATAACATACTTAAATATTTTCTTAGCTGAAATTAAGAAAGGTTTTGAACATCTGAGAGTTTTTAGCTGATGAAGATGCATTCGATAGACGAAAAGATGCAGGTTTTTTAAATAGTTATATATTTGTGTTTTTTCAATTTATTTTTGCCAGCCTACTCAAAAAAATACTTTGAATAATTCAGGGTTCTATACTTAAAAGATTACACTAGAAAAAAATGTACAGAAATAAGGAATCAATATCTATCTACTGATCAAAATACATTAAAAACAAATTTTTCAAATGAGTATTTTCAAATTTTATTATTTATCCATTTCTTGGTCTATGCTCTTCTTGATTTCTGAAAAAGTGTTTCTATCAGTTGAAGATGCAAAGGTGTTCAACAAACTTTGGAAAGCGACGAAAAATAATATAAACAAAAATTGACTATAAAGTTTGAGGGAAAGTTGTTCAGGCGTTACCTATAGTTAGTGGACCTTTTCGTGTATTTCATATGATATACAAACTTTTTAGTAAGAAAGGAAATCGCTTTATTCAGAAAAGTATCTCCTTTCTCACAAAAAATTAAACTATCTTACTGGACCTCTGTGATCCCTGATGTGTGCTTTTGGAAACAAATTTAGCTATATTTGAAAATTGAAACCATTTTTGCGAAGTTGAATTTTTTTATCTTTTCTTATTATGCTTACAGCATATACCCTAAACCGAGGCGAATATCTATTCCGGGTTGAACCGAAATTAACAAAACAAAAAAATATATATATATATATGTATATCACTGACTTTATTTCATTCCTGAATCCGTATATTTTTATGTACGCTAAGATAGCCACTGCTTGGTAGAAGGGCCGCGTCAAGAAATCTATTAACCCTCTTTTTTTATTTGAGATTCGGAAGGTGGCAAATAAGGTATTCAAAGTCAACCTTCGCTTCTATACTCTGATCGGTAGAAAAATTTAAATGTTATATATCTTATATCTTATATATCTATACCTTAATGTATTTTATGATTGAACTTGGGCTCAGGAGATCACGCAGTGTATTCCAAGTATGGTTTAGAAAATATTTTTATAGTTTTTAACATTACCACACTTTCATGAGTAAAAATATTATTTTTTTTATTGTGAACTTTCAATTCAGGGAGGAAATGAAGACGTGGATGATTATTTTATGGACATGATCGATTATGAAGATGATGATGATGATTCTTACAAAGATACCATCAAAGGCAACGATCACCCTTCAAGGAATGAAGAAGACGAAGAAGAAACTTTGTCGCCAAAAAGTTTTAAGTCTCTTCAAGATGCGATAAGCAGCGAAGCTTTCCGGAGACCAATCAATGTGCCTGTGAAGAAAACTGTAGGAGAAGTAATTTGTATGATTCTGAAGTTTGTCTTAGTACATGCGCTTTCTTTAACTGAGATTACTCATGTATTTGTTATGATTAATTGTATTTTCGCTGAGTCGTTTTTGCCACATACTAGGTATTTGATAGATAAATTGTTTTATCCAAAAAAATTATACTAAACTTTACGCAACATGTTCAAAGTGCGGTGCATACATAGGTAAGTTTGAACGAAAAGATAGCTTTCTGAAATGTAAAGTATGCAAGGCCAAAATTGATGTAAAGAATTACATGTATAAGGACCTTTTTGTCATGATGGACGTTGCGTCTCCGATATCTAAATTAATAGAAGCGAATAGCGAATATTACGATCATGTCATGAATCATAGTGTACATGAAAAAGGCTTCATTCGCGATAATTACGACGGTAAAAAGTACCAAGAATTTCTGAGTGATTTGAAAGAATCTGACAGACATCGCTACGCTACAGTCGTTTTCAATACTGATGAAGCACCCTTGTTTGAAAGTTCAGCTTATTCCATTTGACCCATCTTTTTAATGTTAAATGAGGTACCATATCATGTTCGAAGTAAAGAATTGATTTTACTTGGTCTTTGATTCGGGAAAGATAAACCCAATATGAAGGTATTCCTTGAGCCGTTTGTTGAACAGATGCACGAGCTTGCTAGCAGGGGTGTTGAGTGCGCCATAAACGGAATAAAAGTTTTCGTTAAAATCTTTAGTTTGCTCAGTAGATTCTGTTGCACGTGCACCAGTTCAAGGATTCACACAATTTAATGGCGCATTCGGCTGCAGCCAATGCCTTCACCCTGGTGAATGGGTACGAAATCATGCTAAAAATCCACGATCTGGAAACATTAAGTATCCCGTAATGAATAAAGTTCCGAAAGAAAGAACTGGTGATGACATTATGACATTATTTATGGTTGTGTAACCGAATCCTTGCACTGTGCATCTGGAATTGCGAAACAATTTGCCACTAAGTGGTTTGGGAATAAAAAGAAGGCTGTTCTGTTCCCCAGATCGATTATTTCAAAAATTGATGCTCTCATGAATAACATTAAAGCACCTCATCAGGTTGTCAGACTAACTAGAACTTTTTCGGAAAAAGAATTTTGGAAAGCTCGTGAGTGGGAAAATTGGACGATTTTTTATAGCATGATAATTCTCAAGAACGTATTGCCGGACCAGCTTTCGATGCATTGAGCTTTGTTTGTAGAGGCTTTTTATATTCTAAGAAGAGCAGAAATTAAAATCCATGAATTAGATCATGCTGATGAATTGCTACGTGAATTCGTTGCTCGTTCAGAAATGCTTTATTCTAAAGTATCTATGACCTTCAATATGCAATTACTCTTACACTTAACTAGAAGTGTTTTAAATTGGCTACCACTCTGGTGTCATAATGCTTATGCTTTTGAATCAGGAAACGGGAACTTATTTAAAGTAATACACGCAGCAAAACGTTTACATCATCAAATATGTCGACAAATTAGCTTGAAATACAGCTATCTATCATTGAGAGATCACGTTGAACCTTCTGCTTCAATGACTGTCAAAAATGATTGTAATACAATTGGGGAAAAAAATGGCTAAGAACAACCTTCAGACCAATGAGATAAGATATTTTGGCTCTGCATCAAGAGTATAAGCGTCATGGTTAGAAAAATTAAGCCTCTCTGGTCAGAGTTTTTCGTTTAAGAAAATTGTTAAAAACGGTTGTTTGTACATGCCATCTGGGGGAAAAAATAAACGTTCTGACAACTCTTACGCTCAATTAACGAACGGAACGTATGTAAAAATTAATAATTTCGTAGTACACATGTGTTCTCTAACAGAATATACAATTGTTCAAAAAATGCTGACAACAAATGCGTATAATAATGCATGTGGTATGTTACAAAGAATTGTATAAGTAGCCAATGAACAGTCAGCCGCCTTGACGAATGATATTGCGAATGTCTGTGTGCCTATGGCTATTAACGATATTCAATATCTCACTGCAGTCCCCAACTTGCACTATTATTAAATACGGATGCTCCTCATAGTAAAAACAGAAAACGTGCGAAATAATTTTTCATCACAATTGTACTAAACTGTGACTCATAATTTCCGAAAAAAAAACTTGAAAATCAGAAATCGTTTAGTTCTATTCTTGTTGCAAAAATTATAGACAATTTTTGAATAAGAACTTTTTGAAAATTGTTAATGAAAAGTTTTTACGGCATTGAGAAGATTTGAAAATTCATAAAGACTCGAATCATTTAAAATTAGGCAGGTTCTACAATTCAAGTTGCAGAATCCCTTCGGGGCAATATATATTTTTTTATGGAAACTAGGCGATACGTATTTTGTCCATTTGCGAAAAAAAAATTCTGCGCGTATTTTTTTTCTTATTTTTTTCAATCTAACTTTTTCTTCAAACCTGAATTCTTGACATAATTGAGATATTTATCGTTTTATTTCTGACAAATTCGAAAATTATATTTTGATCTCTCGGTCTCAAAAATGGTTTAGCTGGTAAAATCCCGATAGAGTGCGTAATTTCTATTGAAAGACAATTTGGAAATTTTTGAAGATTAGAAATTCCTTTGGGCGTAATGTGCACTATAATGTTCATTTTTTAAGAATCAGGCATTTTTCAATATTAAGAATGTTGTATATAAACAGACACGTTCAAAATTACCTAATCCTTAACTTCATTTATAAAACTGACAAAAAAGGCTGATTGATGATTGCAACAAATTGTAAAAGAAAAAACCCAAGCAACTCGGTAAACACCATTTAAAGTTGGCCCTTAAATTTCGCTATTTCAACTACTACTTGGGATGCCAACTTTAAATTGTCTTTAACGTGTTGTCATTCTAATGTCGTCAATAATTATATTCCTTATGTCACGGATAGAATTGTAAAGAGCATTTCAAGATATAGAATGAACTTTTGTAAAAATAAAATTGAAAGAAAATTACGAGTTTTCATAAAGTTGAAGAAAAAAACTAATATGAAAATAACTAAATTAAGATAAACAAATATGACCTCAACGGTGTCTTTAATTATGTACGCTTGGATTGGGTATTCCCTCTAAAATGTGTTGGAGTATTTAATGGCCTTTTTTCAATTTTTATAAATATAAAGTTAAAGGTTTAGCAATTTTGAAGTCAAAGGTACATCTAGAAAATCATTGAATGGTCGCTCATTGAAAATTGTGTTTCATTTTTAATGTCCAATTGAAGAGACTCGTTTTCTGAGTGTGACAACGTCTGATGCTCCTGTTCCTTTGGGCATAATATGCGTTATGATGTTTACTTTCTAAAAATTGTGCGTTTTAAAAAAATTTATATATATTTTAGGTAAACCGTCTAGTTCAAAATTACTTAATCTTTAACTTCATCCATAAAATTGACAAAATAGACCGATTGATTATTGCAACAAATTT
>JAABKJ010010972.1:0-10849 GCA_011634705.1 Andricus grossulariae
GGCAATCCGCTCCATGCTGGTAGCTATTCTTTCCCATATCTCTAGCTTCCTTTCATAGTAGGATTTTTGAAGCTCGTACGTCTTATGCGATACATCCACAAGCCTGGCAGCTTCGGCAACTGACTTTTTCAGCCTCTGAGCTGGGACGCTTAATCTCCTATCTGAAAATGACAAAGAAATATATGCACGTTAGTATAGGCGTAGCTTAAGGAGGTAAAAATATATTTTTAAAGAATAAGGTTTGGCTAGAGGTGATATTATACTTACGTTTCTCAGCTGGCTTGTCTTTCTCCGATGGCTGTCCTAGTTTGTCATTCTTGTCGCTTGATGTATGTGAACTTTCATCCTCCTGGACTTCGATGCTTATGGAGGCTTGAATATCGTTTTGAATAGCTCCAAGCTCCTCCAAGGAATTACCCTCTATTTCACTTTGGTCGAAGATCTGCAATGAAATAGTTATACAATATTATTTTAGATAAAATAAAAACTATATACCCCAATAATATAAAATATTTTTAGCATACAAAACTATGGGAACTTACAAAATTGCACTCCGACTCTTGCACTTCATCATTTCCACACGCTTCCGTATTGGAGATCAATCTTTCAACGGCCTCCTCTCCTGATCGAAAAACAATATTTTTTCTCGGTCCACCTCCTGTTGTACCCCTCTCACGGTTAATCGCAGCTTTTTCTGCCTTTGTTTGCGATATCAGATATTGCCACGCCTAATTAATAAAAAATATATTTAAAAATTGGAAGTCAAACATGGTAAATTTAGATTTCTTCTTTCTTCCTTCAAGTTTGAAAATGAGATATTTACCGTATAAAGTTACTTGGACTGGTTCTAGTGATAAATTACTCTAGTCCATATGGTACACTTTTATTTTTTAGTATTTTTACTATTGCGTATTGTTGTAAGAAAGAAAAAAAGATTGTGGGAACGAAAGTAGATTCTGAGACTGGAAACTAAGTGTCTGGAACTCTCCTTCCCACAATGATTTTTACTTTCTTATTTATTATTTTTTTTTAATTAAGATTAAAAAGAATTTTTCAATGTTTTAATAGAATTCAAAACATTTTTTAAAATTTAAAAGGAATCATAACGATTTGAAGAGAGTTTAATGATTTTCAAGGAATTTTAAGGCATTTGAAGACATTTTGAAGAATTTAAAGAGATTGTAAAAACATCGTAAAGTATGTTAATGGATCTACATTTTTTTTAATTCCAAAGAATTTCAACTGATTTAAAATATTTTAAAAGAATTTTAAGGGCTTTTGAAACAATTTAAATTTTTTTTAGGATTTTCTAGATATTAGGTAATTTCAAAGAATTGTAAAAGATATTTAAAAGAAAAATGAGTCCGGTAAAAAATAATTTAAAAACCTTTCCTTACAATTGATTCTGTGGTGTAGGAAAACATAATTGAAAAAAAAGAAATAATAGTAAAATAAACTGTATTAATTACGCACCTTCCTCCACGTCTTCCAATCTTTCTTTGCTCCGGGAGCAGCATTGCAGCAGCTGGCACAGGTCTCCCACAACTTCTGTGAATCCTTATAGGTAAAGTCCGCTGTGAATTTCCCAGCTATTAGTTTCGGATTTTTGCTCACAAAGGCCACCAACAGCTCCTTTTGCTCGGGACTCATATTCTGCCGCATGTTACTTCCTGTAGTTTCTCCCATCTTTGTATTTCTGTAAAATAAATTTCAATTATAAAACACACATTACTAAAGCTCAAATATAACTTTTCTAACCTATCTTTGCGGCGGCATCTCTAAGCGTCTATTAATGAAAATCGCAATCTTATCAACAAATTACTATATACGAAATTAAATTACTAAATTTCTATATGTAGGAAGACTATATCCGTTCACTGCATTGCAATAATGTTAATATAAACATGAAATATAAATTTTTCTAACCTACCTTTTTGCAGCGTCTACGAATGTCAACGATGAACGTAAACAGTATCACTTACTTCTGTACTCAGCATTTCATTGGTCAATCCCCTGCTCCCACTCGAAAATTGATATCGGCAACATCGCATTATAAATGGTACACCATTTTCGCTTATAGCGGTCAAGAACCAATCTCGAGAACACCGAAATCGCTCGAAAAATTTTAGTGCACCAAAGAACCGCTCTAAAATTTTAGCACGCTAAAAATATTAGTGGTCTCGAGAATAGCGCCCCTGGACTGTCCAGATTTCCCCTCGCTGCCGAGGCCTGTGCTACACGATAGTAAATTTCTCTTGCGATAGTGGAACTATCGGGCGGTGAGGCTAAGTATTTATCAATCCACTCTCGTAAAGTACTGAATTTTCATGTTGAATGCTAAAATTTCAATTATTCTCTCTCATAAGTTTTAATTTTGCAATTAAAATTGTAATGGTTGAATTTTTCAAAGTATAATTACAGCTTGAAAATTTTTAAACGATTTATATTTGCTTAAAATAACTGAAATTTTAAAGGGTTTGAGTATGAAACAGTTTTAATAACATAATTCTTGGTGAATAATATTGTTTTAGGTTCATTTAATTTGCAACGTTCCGTAGCAGAAATTTTTTCATTTTTAATGTTTCCGATTTAGAATTGCTTTTTTTTTTAACGTTTTTTTTTAGAATAATTGAATTTTAATAGTTTATAATTAAAAATTTTTCTATTTTTATAACTATTTTGAATGTATTTGTAGCTCTTAGAAAAATTTGTCTAATGAATTTTGATGTTAAATTATAATTTTTCGATGTAATAATTTAAAATTCTAGAATTTCAATAAATTGGACTTCAAGACATTCAATTTAGTTTTCAATTTCAAATTTTCTTTGAATCCTTTTTCCTGCAAAATTGAATATTTCAACGTCATTTTTTGAAATAAAAAAGTTTTTGCACTTTGTTATTTTATAACGCTATAAGGAACAGAGCCTAGAAATAAATTATATGAATTGGAAATTAAGATTTAAAATAAAAACATAAAAATATGTAGAAAACCACAATATTTCATGAAGAATTATTTTTTTACATTAAGAAAATAAAAAATCCTACATTTTCAAAAATCCGAACGAAAGCGAAAACTCTTTAGGGCAAAAGTCGCCTGCTTCAAAAAGGGGACATGTCCAGGAAAATCCGGACGCAATGAAAAGTATAAGAGTTCAATTTCCGAAGCAATCTGCTTAACAGAATAACAGAGTAAGATAAAAAACCCATTTATCTGAACACACGAATGACAGTTTTCTATTGAACATTCAGAAAACGGATTTGAAAGCAGAGACAAAAAAAAATCGCATAAAAAATTTTTTTGAATAAAATGAAAAAAGTTTGAAAATTTTGGGCAGGACTCTGTTCTCGGATTTTGTAAATCGCCACAGGCGCAACAAACGTAGGTTACGGCTCTAAACATCGCTGCAGCGGACGACGAGGATTACCGACGGGCACACGAGCAGGCCCGATTGCTGGTCGTAACGTGACTGGATCGCACGTGGGCGATTTAGTCCGGGAGCTGGCTATACTTCCCGTAGCCACTTTCACCTCCCCTCGATAACTTTGTTGATATCTATGTTTTTTGATGCGAAGAATTGATTTTTCGTAGGTGTCAGTTCCAAAACCCGTTAATTTTTTTGTTATTAACAATTTAATTGTTTGAGTGCAAAAAAACTGCAAATATGCGCTCTTTCCTAATACGATCGATCATATCTCGGCTTCTAATAATGCAATTTGAACTTTTGACCATTCATTTTGAAGAAAATACTTTGCCCTTCAAAACGAGTCCACCCGCGTATCATTTAAGTAATTTGGAGCAGGTTTACAGCTCTTGAAAGTTGACTTTTTCATCGAAAAATGGCAATTTCAATTGCTTATAAGATTTTTTAGCAATGAACACCACAAGATATCGCAAAATCCGTTATATCATGTTATTCTAAATCGCAAAACGAAAATTTTGAGCCCCCCCTGATGCATATAAGTTGAACGGTTGTTGAATTATAGCCGTTTTTCGTGCGCGGTCGCATGCGCGAGCGCGGTTGGCGCAGGCGGCTCAGCTCGCCGCGCCGCGCCTGGCCTCGCGCGCGAGAATCACGAATCTGTAAGCTTGCAATAAAGTCGGAATCGTTTTTTTACAAGTTCAAAAGTTTAGTAAGGGATTCATAAATAGATTATTTATTTTTCATAAAGTGACTTACACTAAACATGTATACATTTTTCAAGAAATAAATGTTATCTAGATTTTTTATTTCAGTCGAGACAATAATCAACCTGATTGAATATTTGATGTTTTTTTGGTAAAGCGAATACGTGTAGCTATTATTTCCATCGTTGTTTCGCTATTTACTTTAAATTTTAATACCATGCATTTTCGGGTTGAGACTTGCTAACTAGTCGATGCCTATCAGGGTGTTGATACATTTTAGCTGGTTGCATGCGCATGTCCGTGAGCGATACTATTTGCTCCATTGCTAGTTTCTTCGTTGAGGAGCAAAGATGTCTGAGAAGGATGCGTGTCTTTTATACGATCGCGACACAATGTTCATTAGTATTTTTAATAGCTGCGAAGAAGTTTGATGATTGATACAAAATGTATTGCACAGAAAAAGTGGATTACCTTGTATTTCTTTTTGTGTGTGTGGTAAAACCAGCAGTTGTGAGAATCCATTGAATATGTAAATATTGTAAAAAAAATTATTATTAATAGAGTTACTTTTATTTGTTAAATAATAAAATCGTTCATCGATATCTAAAACTATAAAATTGAATTTTTTTTCTCACTGCTCAGACATATATGTCATTTTAACTGTATTGTTATGTAGGAAAAGTATATACACGAACACTAAAATAATAATTTATTACTCAATCATCTTATCGTATGCTTAAAAAAGGTATAACATTGATCGAGTGGATTGCATATTCACGCGCGAGCCTTGGCGCGCCGAGCGGCCCGCGCCAGCCGCGCTCGCGCATGCGACCGCGCACGAAAAACGGCGATAATTCAACAACCGTTCAACTTATATGCATCAGGGGGGGCTCAAATTTTTTTTTTGCGGTGTAGAATAACATGATATAACGGATTTTGCGATATCTTTTGGTGTTCATTGCTAAAAAATCTTATAAACAATTGAAATTGCCATTTTTCGATGAAAAATTCAACTTTCAAGGGCTGTAAACCTGCTCCAAATCACTTAAATAATACGTGGGTGGACTCGTTTTGAAGGGCAAAGCATTTTTGGAAATGACACCTACGAAAAATCGATTCCCCGCATCAAAAACATAGATATTAACAAAGTTATCGAGGGGAGGTGAAAGTGGCTACGGGAAGTATAGCCAGCTCCCGGACTAAATGGGGCGCCATGATGGAACGTCTCCAAACAATCGGGTAGGAAAAATTTTAACAGTAATTACGAAGGATACGTTTATGGTCAGGTGCCCCTGGACGTAGTTCAGTAACGAAAATAGATAATAATTCAATGTCTCATATTAACTGTGGATCTGATTCTTTCACAGGGTCGTTAATTTATAAATGTGAGGTATCCATGGCTATTCAATAAAATTGTATCTCAGCACAACTGGTATCTTTATTTGAATGGCCCAATTGTAGTGACTAATCCTTGCTCAGGTTTTCCTTAGTCCTCCCATTACTGCCTTGGGTTAGTCGGCGGATTGAGTAATTTTACCATATCGTGCCACTAAATAAAAATCACGTGAAAATTCATTTGAGACCCATTTGGTCGTTTGAGGGTCTCTTTATATTTTAATCGATCTGGCACCCTTTAGGCATACTGGAATAATGATTTAATTAAAATCAAGTGCCCAATGAACCAGTAGGGCAATAGTTAACCTTTAATGAAGTGGCTAAGGAACAAATAATTCTATAACTAATATTTGTAATTAAAAACCAAGGTTTTAATGGCGCCCGCGAAATTCCGGAAAATATCAGCATGGCTGCTTCGATGAAAAAACATGGCATGAGAACCGAAAGCATAAAATATATTTATGAATTGGAAGAAACCAGCACAGAAATAGGCAACACTCAGGGCATGAGTTTTGATGATTCTTCAAGTGCAACAAGTAGAAATATAAGCGAAAATATCATTTCGTTGGTAGCAAACAAATATTTTATATATTTTTTCAGGCTTTTGTTCATTCCTTTCAGATTTCACTCCCGAAAAGTATAAAAATTACACTATCCAATAATCGGCGAGACTATGGAGAAAAATCGGAGACACCTGAAAATAAACCGAAATTAAATTACAATAATGACGAACTTAGTTTATTAAGTATTGAGATGATAGATGATAATAGAGACAGGGATTTTAATACAGATAATCATTCACAAAAAAGTTAATCGTCCGCCCAGAATACCGTTAATGATGACGATGAACCGAAATTAAATTACAATAATCACGAACTTAGTTCAGTAAGTGATGAGACGATCGATGATAATGGAGACAGCGATTTTATTATAAATAAATCATTCAGAAAAAAGTTATTCGTCCTGCCAGAATACCGTTAAAGATGATGATGGCTACACTCGTAGCAGCGTCGCATGTAGCCAAAATACTGAAAAATCTAAAAATTCTACTGTACGTAATAACAAAGATCGTACGTCATCACGTGAAAATGTCACTGAGAATATTATGGTAATATGATCATATTAAAAAATTTACAAAATTATAGAACATTTTTTAATTTTAATCATATTGTGGAAAGAAAAAAAAAAGTAAAATGGAAAGATGGTATGGTGTACATTTTGCTCCAAAGACGTTTCGCCAAAAAATTTTGTAAGGCATATGAAAAGATCCCACAAGATTTAAACAAAGTTATCTGAGTCGCCACACTAAAGAATGTCGCACAAATTATTTGGAAATTCCTTCACTCTACCATACGGAAAAATGGAGTAAAACTGTGTTAGGACATGAAAAAAATAGCATTTAGACTTTTAAACAATTACCTACACCCCTTGGTACCACCGTCATCTAAAAAACCCGTACTTTTACGTTGTTTTTTTTTATCTAAAAGAGAAGTAAAATCTCAAAACAGTCATGCTAATAGTTTGTCATCTTCAATTTTAAAAAAATTAAAAAATTAAAAAAAAATGTTAATGTCTATAACTCCTAAATTAACAAAGCTACATCGCAAATTTTTTTATAAGTTACGTACTTGCGTATGTTTTACATGATCCAGTGGTTCATTGGCGATTATAATTGTGGCAAAACTTTCAAAATTTTGAATTTTTTTTGTCTCACTTATAATCGCCAATCAACCACTGGATCATGTCAAACATACAAAAATACGTAAGTGATAAAAAATTGGCGATCTACCTGTGTTAGTTTAGGAGTTATAGACATTTAAAATTTTTATAAATTTTTTGAATTTTTTTTCAACTTTGAAGATGACCTGAGAAAAATCCGAAAAAATGAAGGTAATTTGTCGCTTACCAAACTATTAGCACGATTTTGTCGAGATTTTTTACAAAACTTCTCTTTTAGATTAAAAAAGCGTAAGAATACGTTTTTTTATTAGGGTGGTACCAAGGGCGGAAAGTAGTCGTTTAAAAGGCTAAATCTTATTTTCTTTCATGTCCTTACCTAGTTTTACTTCATTTTTTTAAACCGTTGATTGTGGGCATTTTACCATGCTCAATGGGGGACACCCTTTCGTCTAGAAATTGTGCAATAGAGATAGGCATAACGAACATGGGTATTTCTTTTTAACTTAAAGGTGAGTTTTTGCAATATTTTGCAATACTCGGTAAAGACTCATGTTCAATTATAGGAAATACACCCCTACGTGATGCTTGTCCAAAGGTACACAGAGATTCTTACAATCGAGATTCCAGTGTATATAATATTATTATTATTGTTATGTCTCTTGGAAGACTGAAATAACTTTCACTCCTAGGACGCAATGCCTCGCATTGAGAGAATTTAAAGCATATTATATTTTCAGGTTTTTGACACAATAAAGGGGCATAATGTAGCGCTTGTGGCGAAAAAACATCTTCTCATTGACCTAGAAATTAGATCTTATTGATTCGGCTACACGAAGAATCACAGGATACGACCCATTGAAGCAAACTTTGAAAGGCCCCAGTCTGGCAATGCACATGGGGAAAAGCCTAAAACACATGCGTGACGTACTTCTACGCTTAATTGAAAAAAATGCTCTGGGCTTACAGCTCAAACTAAAGAGGAGTCGCAACTTTGGATAAAAGACGTCAAAAACTCAAAAGAAATAATTGAATCTTCATGGAACATTGAAATATCTGCTCTGGCCAACTAAGACCTCCAAGAAAAACAGTGGAACAAGCTATCACTTGTGCCACTTGTAAGTATTGAAAAATTCCGGGACGAAACCCTGAAACTTGTAAGGGAATACAAAGGTAAGTTCAGTAATTGTTAAGACGATAGAACTACTTATAAAACTTTTGTTTATTGCCTTTTATCATCACTAGTATTCCTATTCAACCGAAGGCGAATCGGAGATGTCCCATGTCTCAAAATCACAGATTACAAAATAGAGATACGGTCAAATTTTACAGATTTTAGAAGTGCTCTTACAGAATCCGAAAACATTCTTACAACCAAGTACAAGCGAATCCTAAACAGTGGAAGAGGGTCCAGAGCTTTTGTAATTCTAGTGCCACAATTATTACAAAAATTTATCGAAACCCTTTTGAAAGAAAGGAAGACATATATTCCACAGGATAATGAATACCTTTCCGCTGTACCAAATAGCACAATTAAATGGTGTCAAGGTGATGTAGCGATTCGCACCCTCACTCAAAAAATTTATTTAGAATATCCAAAAGCGATGCCGAGCAACAGGCTAAAGAAGCATAATGCCACTGTGGCTCAACTTTTGAATTTGTCAAAGGAAGAAATAAGCTTATTTTAGACGTCCATGGGGCATACGGACAAGCCTCATGCAGAATTTTATAAGTAAGTGAATAATTTAGTTACGGCATTTCTTCCTTTTTTCCGATGCTTTATTCGCGCTGAAAAATATAATTTTTGTAGAAATATGACTATCATGTGATCCCATTAAAGTTTTGCAACCTCCAGAACCAAGCTATGCTTTTAGTTATGAGATTTCAATAATAAGAATAGAAGTAAATATAAGAGTACTCGTGCACAAAAACTAAATTAGAACATTAGGGTTTGAAACGAAATAAATTAAGAATAAATTACTAGGGTTTATAGTGATTTTTATTTTAAGGCTGCCAGTTGACATTTATCAGACGGAAAAATTTTCCAACTTATTCATGCTATTGGGAAAACGCTCATTGCCACTGGAATATAAAGGGAAATCCTTGTCAGAAATAGATTTCGATGCAAATTATGAAAAAGTGGTTTTCTCGAATTGAATAATTTTTAAAATAAAATATGGCCTATTTTAACGGGAAATGGTCCTGAGTAAGTTTTTCACATTATGCATGTTTTAAAAGTAATATACTTTTAAGGGCAGAAAATTTGACTCTTTTTACTAACTCTGATTGTCAACAACTTTTGACCTAGTAAATAATGTTTTGAATTGAGAAAAGCTATTTATTCTTTGAAAGTTACTTTGCAAAATTAATATAGTTAATTATTAGCTGGGGTTTCTTGAAGATGCACTTTTTTACTATTAACAATAAGGCTCTTTCGATGTCAAATTTTCGACTTTAAAAAATGTATAACCTTTGAAATATGCATTTTGTCAAAAACTTACTAAGGACCTTTTGATGTTAAAATAGGCCATATGTTATTGTAAAAAAATGTCCAGTTCGAAGAATCATTTTTCCACAATATGTTCAAAAAATTGCATTTAATTTTGTCCCACTTTTTCGAAAACTTGACTTGTATATTCAGACTCAGAGGCTCAAATACATAAGAATAATGGGTTTGCAGTCTTAGTAAACTTATTGCATATGGTATGTTACCCAGCCCACGGCCTATTAGAAAATAAATCATTTTGAAAATCAATAATTACAAGTAGTCAATTTTCAAACAAACAATTATTTAAGTCAAAAATTGTTTAAATGTAACATTCATAATATGTGATGAAATATAACATACTAAATACAAAAAAATCGTTGTATTTATTTTTTTAATTCTTCGTAATAAAAAATAATAATAACAAGGGTTAGTTTCAGTGCCTTTATCATAATTATTTTTTCCTCACATTCTCGATATAAATATTGTCATTATATTCGCATGCACTATTTATGTACGTGTATTTTCTATTATTAAAATTCCTCATATCTTTTCTTACGAAAAATTACAGCTAGCGGGCGCCCATCAATTGAAAAATAATTTTATCATAAACTTTAAAGTATATGAACTTTTTTTTTAATATCCTTTTAAAGATAATATTTTTTAAATAAATAGATAACATTTAGCGATCTTTACAGTAAAAAATATCTTAAGTTGTTCCTGTAAGTGTATTTAAAAGAATGTGTATTGGGGTTGAACTTTAAGGGTAGATTTCACCCCCGCCGTTTCCATGATTTCACCAATTTTTAATCAATGATTTCACCGCCGTCTATTCGGCGAAGTTAAGCCAAGTTCCTATGAACTTGTCAAAATTACGTATATATATATAAAATTAAAGGTTAACAACTACTGCAGGGTCCCATCGGGAGCAACTGTCATCTAAAAAATGACATCGGCTCCCAGTAGGACAGCGGTAAATCCTATTCATGGCCATGTCTCACAACCGTGAAATGGGTGGTCACAGGACACGACGAAATCACAATGACAGGCCGGCGAAAGCCTCGTGTGTTTTGAGGACACGAAGCTACGCAAGGATGACAGCTTTCTGCATCCATCTCGCAAGTGCTGTGGCATATTTTTGGCACGCGGGTATGGCTTTAAGGTTA
>JAABKJ010010973.1:0-10849 GCA_011634705.1 Andricus grossulariae
TTTCGGCCTAAAAGTACAGCCAGCGCCACCCTCGGCCGTACTCAACATTTCCGTCACTTTCATTTCAGAGTGTCACGCTGCTAATATTGTAGAAATCTGGAAAAGTTGAAACCATACATAACCTCGAAGTTTTGTGTTGACACATGATCTAAGTCACTTAATCATCAGTTGACCGACCGTCATGGACGTCATGTGTGTGAAGTCTGTCAAATAAATGTATTCAATATGTAAATAGTACAGTATCTTTGGTGCAGTGAAAAAATGTTATTGCACATTTTATAAAGAAAAAATTGCTTCTTTAACAATCGGTTGTCAACTTATTGTCTTCATAATCATGGACGCGGAAGAACCAGGAAAGCGAAACATAATTTTTCATCCAATTATTTCATCTATACAAAAAATTGCTCTTTATGAAACAAAATCCGTAAGCATTATTTATTTTAGAACAGTATAAATATGGTTGAGAGTATCTCTTCTGTATGCATATATTCATAAAATTCATAATTCTCTCTAATAATTTGATTAAAGCGCTTTTATTTGATCGGATCGAACAACATGTTGACACGATTTCGAGTACTCAAAATTGATCGGATGGAGCCAAAAGAATTAATCGTCATTGATGATAAAATGGAGTATACCCAAGATGAAATCAGAGACTTGGTGAATATGATAGACATGGGCAATAGAAATCGTGCAAGTCAACGAGGAAATACTGGGGGTGTTGCTCGAGTTGTTTCAGCCTTTGGAATCGTTGGTAAACTATCAATAATATCTTATTTAAACTTAAAAAATGCATCTTTTGACTTTAGCAGTAAACCGAGTATTTGCACGCTGGATGTAAAACATTTTAGAACAAATAAAATTGAGTCGAAATCTGTGTAACAACTAAAATATGCTTATAACTTTAAAAGTAATTCGGATTTTGTTATTGCAGATGACTCTATTTTATTTACGTTTAGTTATGCTTTTATATTAAAATTAGTGCATGGAAACGTAAAAAATTGCATGTGATTTTGATATATTCAGATACCCTTTTCCAATTTGATGGTTGAAATTAAATATTTTTTACACAAGATGTTCACCTGTTAATACACTGTTCTATTCGTCATAGTAATATACATATACAGCTATTAGTCTAATTATATGAAAACTATGTGAAAAAAACTGCATAACTTCATCTAAATCAAACCTTCGGTAAATAGTTAAAAGTTGTTTTGATCATTTACTTTTTATATGCGAAATTGCCCAGGCTTTGCGGTCTTTTAAATAACAGACCTCACACTCATTCCCCTCCTTTTCTTCTTTTCAAAGAATTCCTCTTTTTCCCCCTATTTTCAAGAAATTTCCTCTTTTTCCCCATTTTATCGTTTTATTTATTAATAGGGCCCAGTAAGAAATTCAACTAATTTTCGTTAAAACTTAATTCTTTTCAATTGAAAAGTCTACCATTATATTTTCGGTTCAGAATTCATCTCCTTTCGTTAAAAAATTCAATTATTGTGCTGAAAATTAAACAATTTTGTTAAAAAGTCTTCTTTTTAGGTCAAAAATTTAAATTATTTGTTGAAAATTCGTCTTGTTGGATTGAAAATTAATCTTTTGGTAGAAAATTCATCTGCTTTTGGTTGAACATTCCACTGTTTTGTTGAACATTCGTCTTTTCGGATAGAAAATTCGTCCTTTTACATTGAAAAATCATCTTGTGATAGAAAAGTCATATTTTTTGGTTGAAAGTTAATTCTTTTCAATTGAACAGTATACTATTATATTTTTTGTTCAGAATGCCTCTTTTGGTTGAAAACCTAATGATTTGTTGAAAATTGAACTATTTTGGTAAAAAGCCATCTTTTCTGGTCGAAAATTCGACTGTTTTGTTGAACATTCGTCTGTTTGGATAAAAAATTCGTCTTGTTGGATTGAAAATTAAACTTTTGGTAGAAAACTCATCTGCTTTGATTGAAAATTCGACATTTTTATTGATCATTTTTCTTTTTGGATAGAAAATTCATCCTTTTAGATTGAAAATTAATCTTGTGGTAAAAAATTCATATTTTTTGGTCGAATATTGAACTATTTTGTTAAAAAGACATATTTTTGTTATTTAAAATTCAACTGATTTGTTCAACATTTGTATTTTTGAAAAGAAAGTTCGACCTTTTGGATTGAAAATTCATCTTTTGGTAGAAGAGTCATCTTTTTGGTTGAAAGTTAATTCTTTTCAATTAAAAAGTCTACTATTATATTTTTGGTTCCAAATTCATCTATTCTGGCTGAAAATTCACCTACTTGGTTGAAAGTTGAACTAATTTGTAAAACATTCATTATTTTGGTTTAAAGATTAATCTCTTTGGTTGAGAATTCAACTATTTTATTGAAAATTAACATTTCTTATAAAAATTAATATTTTTGGGTTAAAAATGCCACGATCCTCTATATTCTTTTAGATGAGAATTCAAGTATTGTGTTGAAAATTATTATTTTTTTTTTTATTTCAAACTGAAATATTTGTTGATTAAAGGATCAACTATTACATTTTTGGTTGAAAATTAATCTTTACGGGTTAAAATGTCAACTACTTGGCTGTTAGTTGAACTACTTTGTAAACAAGTTATTTTTTGATTGTAGATTAATCTCTTTGGTGGAAAATTTAACTATTTTGCTGTAAAGTAACTTTTGTTAATGAAAGTTAATATTTTCAGGTTGAAAATGTAACTTTTGTAGAAAAGTCGCCTTTTTGGAGTGAAAATTCCACAATTTGGTTGAAATTCTTTTGCTTTTTTGACCAAATCTTTTTCAGTTGCAAATTTTACTTTTTAGATTGATAATTCATCTCTTTTGGTTAAAAATGCAACTGTTTGGTTGAAAATTAATCTGTTTTCAGTTTTGATAATCTGTTTTTGTTAACCATCTTAGTGTAATAATTTTTTGTCGATGGAATTACGGTTTATGATCTACATAGTCTAAACCAAAATAGTTATAATCTTTAGCTGTTTCGGTTGAGGATTTAACTATTAAATTTTGTGTTGAAAATTAATCTTGCATGGTTAAAAATTCAGTTTAACAAGTCAAATTACTTTCTCAAAAAATCATTTTTTTGTTGTTAAAGATTCATAATTTTGGTTAGGGAATTCATTTATGTGGTTGAAAATTGATCTATTTTGGTGGAAATTCGCTTTTTTCGTTGAAAATTATTGGTTTAACTTAAAATTAAACTATTCCATTCTTGGTTAAATATTCATCTCTTTTCGTTGAAGATTGATCTATTTTGGTGAAAATTCTTTTTTTTGTTGTTGAAAATTATGTGTTTAACTTGAAATTTAAATATTCCATTTTTGGTTAAAAATTAATCTTTTTTCGTTGAAAATTCAACTACTTGGTTGAAATTTGAACTACTATGTAAAAAATTAATTTTTTTGATTAAATATTAAAAATTATAAATATTATAAATATTAAAAATTAAAAAAATCGACGATTTCGTTGAATTTTTTACTTTTCCTTGACTGAAACATCTTTTTTGTTGCAAAATTTTCTTTTTGGTTGAAGGTACCAGTATCTTGTTGGAAATTCGTCTTTTTTGGTTTAATTAAATATTTTTCATTTCAAATTGAAATTTTGTTGTTGAAGTATCAACTATTAAATTTTTTGTTGATAATTGACCTTTATGAGTTAAAAATTCAACTGCCTGGTTGAAAGTTGAACTACTTTGTTAACATTCATTTTTTTTTGGGTTGAAGTTTCGTCTCTGCTAGAAAATTCATCTCTTGGTTAAAAATTCAACTGTTTGGTTGAAAATTAATCTGGTTTTGTTGATGATTCAACTAATTTGTTGAAAAGTCGTCTTTTTTTGGTTGAATTCAACTTCTTTTTTCTAAAATTGTAATCTTCTATGGTAGAAGTATCAACTATTACAGTTGTCGTTGAGAATTCTTTTTTTTTTTTTGAAAATTCAACTACTTGGTTAAAAATTGAACTATTTTCATAAAAAATTCATTTTTTTAGTTGCAAATTCATTAACTTCGTTAAAAATTCATTCGGTTGAAAATTGATCTACTTTTTTGAAAATTTGTTTTCTTTTTGGTTGAAAATTTAACTATTTTGATGAAAATTCATGTATTTATTGAAAATTTACCTTTTTTGGTCCACAATTAATCTCCTTGGTTGGAAATTCATCTTTTTGAGTTTGAAATTCAACTACCCAGTGGGCACAAAATTTGGTGACGTCTTTACGATATCGTCACGACATCTTTACGACATCTTTACAACATCCTATGTCCATTACGTTAAGATGTCTTTACGATATCATAAAGACATCGCACGATCTGACGATGTCTTTTCGACATCGTAAAGACATCTTAACGATATGGACGTAACGATGTCATAAAGACGTCGTCAAATTTTGTGCCCACTGGGTATTTTGTTGAAAAGTAAGTTTTTTAATAAAAATTCATATTTTTCGGCTAAAAATTCAATTGTTTTGTAGAGAATTCGTCTTTTTGGCTTGAAAATTCAACAATATAGTTTAATTTTATTTCTCTCTTGACTGAAAAATCTTTCTTTGTGGAATGTTCAACTCTTTTGTTGAAAATTCGTCTTTTGTGTTGGAAAATTCATCTTTCTAGGTTGAAATTCAACTATTTGATTAAAAATTCAAATTTCTTGGTTGAAAATGAAGTTTTTTGTTAAAGATGTGTTTTTCAGGTTTAAACCTTACTTGGCACACTTCTGAGGTGATCTATAGCATAGCGACAAAAATTGATTAAAAAAATAATCTATTTAATATTTTTAATTGCAAATTTTATCAGATCATCTTAAGAGCTTAATTTGAAGGATTATGTAAGTTATATAGCCAAAAATTAAAATTAAGTATTAATTAAATAATTATAAAGGTAAGGAAAAATGGTCGTGGGGTGTTTTACACCCCAGTGTGTCAAACAAGGGTTAAAAGTCAATTTTTTTGTAAAATGTTCAATTTTTTAGCTTGAAAACTCAACTCTTTTGATGAAAGTTCGTCTTTTTGGTTTAAAAATTCATCTTCTCTGGTAGAAAATTCACATTTCTTGATTGAAAATTCAACTGTTTTGTTGAAAATGCAATATATTTCGACTTAAGAGTTAGGAATATGGTACATAAATATATTTTATTCAAAAGAATTTATTCCCCTATCATCCCCCTATTTTCTTCAAAAATCGCCCTATTTCCGCTGTTTTGAAAGCATTTTGAGCTGTGAGGTCTGAAAAAAATCCACTTAGGCTCCTCCCTGTGATAATTATACATACAAATCATAATTATAAAAATGGAATATTCCATACTTGACGGATTCTAATTCCGCAGTACAAAATACTCAAACATTTAGCATAATTTTGAAAGTATAGTTGATAATTAAATGAGACATTATAGTCGAAACTAAGATTACATTTTCATTTGCTTGCTAAAGAAGGCAAAATTAACAAAGAATCAAAACCCTCTGATGAGGGTATCAGCGAGGAGCCTAAGCTAGAAGAGCAACAGCACAAACCAACACAAACTAGATTCTCCTGGAAAGCTATATGGAACAAGGACACTTTTCCCAGAGTAGTATCGGCTTTTGGCCTTTTTGGTAAGGCTTTTCTGCTTCTTAAGTAGTCTATTATTTTATATAATTATTCAAATGTTCGACTAATTCAACCAAAGTTACGGTATGTTGTACACAATAGCGGAAAGGCATGGAAGATCTTTTTTCAATAAATAGCGCATGACTTTTGCCATTAATCAATTTAGTTATGCATTTTTTTCTAATGCACATTATATTATTTCATATCAACTTAATCATTATATACAATTATAATATATAAATTATAACTTAAATAATTGAATCATTTTAAAACAAGAAGTGAGTGAAATATAGGAAGAAAAACAATTTATTGTAATACACACTCCCGAACTTGCCTTCCAATTTTCGATTTGAACAAAAAAACGACACTAATCTTCGATCATTTAAATGAAGTTCAGGGCAGTCGGGGTAGTTGGAAATCAAAAAGTGGATAGTGGAAAATTAACTTTATTTTCAAAGCAAAATTATCAGTTTTCTAAACTAATGTTTTAAGAGTGTAATAAATGAACTTCAATGTCTATTTAAAATATTATTCTTTAGTCTATAAATTATCAAAATTCCTATTTATTTATCGCAGACTTCACAGTCCTTCCCATATTCCTCTCTTTCCCACTTTTTTCATATTTCTGTTTTTTGTTGAAAGTTAATTCTTTTTGTTAAAAAGTCTGCTATTATATTTTTGATTGAGAATTCAACTATTTTGGTTAAAAGTCATCCTTTTGTGACGAAAATTCAACTATTTCGTTGAAAATTAACTTTTTCGTTAAAAAATCGAATTTTTGGTTTGAAAATTCCTCTCTTTTGCTAGAAATTTCATTTTTCCTGGTTAAAAATTGTTGAAGATTACTCTACTTTGGTTGAGGATTCAACTATTTTGTTGAAAATTTGTCTTCTTGGTCAAATTTAACTCAGGAGAGTATCAAAACGTTATCAAAATTTGATTTTAAAAAAAAAAAAAAAAAAATGAGAAAGTACATTAAAGAGTTGATAGAGCTCTATAGATCTATGAAATAAGTTGGAAAAAGTTCATACCTTATTAGCGAAAAACCAGAAATATATTACGAGACAAATAGAAGCTTTAAAAGTAAGAAATTACAATTTTTCAAAACTTTCAAAAAAATTATTTTGTCACAAGATCATGGAAAAACTAATAGCGTAAATCCTAATAGATGATTTTTCAAGATATCGAATTATTTTTAAATTGTTTAAACAATTGTTGTTTTCAAATGTTTGTTACATTTGTTTGTTTACGTAGTATAAATAAACGATTACAAGGCATATAATTTATATTTATACTATATTGTAACAAATTGAAAATTATGAGTCTTCAAGTCAAAAAGACGAGCTTTTAACAAATTAGCTGAATTTGCAACCAGATAAATTATCAACAAATTACATATATTTTCCACAAAACAGTTGAATTTTCTACCAGATTGTTGAAATTTCAAGCCAAACGCACGAATTCTCTACAAAAGAGTTAAATTCTTTACGAAATAGTTGAATTTTCACCAAAAAATGTAATAGTTGAGATTCAAACCGAAAAAGATTAAAATTTTAAATTAAAAACAGTTGATCACAACCAATGAAATAGTAAAGTTTTCAAACAAAGAGAAGAATTTTGAACTAAAGTGATGAATCTTCAACCAAAAAGATAAGTTTTTAACCAAATACTCCAACTTACAACCAAGTAGTAGAATTTTCAAACCAAAGTGACAAACTCGCAATAGAAAATGTAATAGTTTATATTTAAACCACAACAGATTTTAATATTAAATAAAAAATTTGATTATAATAAAATAGACGAATTTTCAACAAAATACTTGAAGCCTTAACTAAAATACATTAATTTTTACCATACATTGCATTTTTAAACAAAAAAAATCGATTTTCTACCTAAAAATACGAATTTTCAACAAAATACATACATTTTAAATCAGATAGTTCAATTTTCAACCAAAAAATACAAAATTTCAACAAATTACATAAATGTTCAACTAAATATTTTGAACAATGGATGTAATGTTGTTCGAAATTTTATTTGATTAATTTTTAGTCTGTATTTTTTTCGTTTCTAAAAATTTTGAACTAAATAGTTGAATTTTTAAGCTAAAGAAGATAAATTTTTAACTAAACATGATGTAGTTTAATTTTTATTAAGGAGAATTAATTTTCAATAAGAAAAACGATTTTTCTACAAAGCTGTTTAATTTTATACCAATTTTTATGAAATTTTCAAGTCAAAAAGACGATTTTTCTATAAAAACAGTTGATCTTTTAATCTTAAAATATGAATTTTCAACAAAAAAGTCACTTTACAACCAATCGGTTGAATTTTCAACAAAATAGTTAAATTTTTAGTTAAAAAAAAAAACATTTCCAACCAAAAAATGAAGTTTTTAAAATCAAATGATAAATCTTCAAATTCTTCAAAATCTTCAAATTTTTAACAAAGTACTTGAATCCTCATCTAAAACAGATTATTTTCAACTAAACAATTTGATTTTTAACCAAAAAATGGATTTTCTTCTATAAAAGACAAATTTTCAACAAAATACATCAATTTTCAACCAAATAGTTAAATTTTCTACCAAATTGTTTAATTTTCCAGCCGAAAGTACGAATTTTTAACAAAGCAGTTTCATTTTTCACCCGAAAAAGTAAATTTTCAACAAAAAAGTTACTTTTCAATTGAAACAGATCAATTTTTAACCGGATAGTTGCATTTTTAACCAAAAAGTATTAAATTTCTACAAAAAGAGATACATTATCAAACAAAACAAAAAAAAGAATTTTTAACAAAATAGTTTAATGTTCAATAAAACAGTTGAATTTAAAATTTAAAAAAATGTATTCAAGAAAGAAAGAAAATTTTTATCAAACTGTTGAATTTTCAATCAAGAAGTATGACTTCAACAAAATTGTTGAATTTTCAACAAAGTAATTCAATTTTGAGCCGAATAATAAAATTTGTAAATAACATACATGAATTCTTAACAAAAAATTTAATAGTAGACTTTTCAACCGAGAAGAATGAAAATTAAACCAAAAATAGTTGGATTGTCTTATTAGGTTCTATTAATTAAGTTCGAAATTGAGTGGATTTAAATAAACATTGAACTTCATTTTTAATAATCGAAAAATTTTGACACTATTTTGACACTTTTTTCACATTTTTAACAGAACACTATTTTTGTTCTCTAAATTGAGTCCGAGGGCTGAAATTAAATTATTTTGTTGAAAATTCGTCTTTTTCAACTAATTTTTACATTTATATATTTTATTGATAGTACAATCTTTTTACTTGAAATGTTACATTTATTCCCTTATTGTCATGAAAAGTCTTCTTATTGTTCCTGTTTTTGAATAATTTCAGCGTGTGAAGCCTGTTATCGATACAGTTGAAAAAATGTTTTTTTTTCTTCTTATTGGAAGTGTGGGGGGGGGGGGGGGACATACAAAAGGTGTGTATTCCGAAATTTGAAACATTTTAGGCCCTGATGAAGTTTATTCTTCTCTTTACTTCTTTTTAAAAAATGTTTAGTCATATTCCTTGTGACATGCATTTTATAATCTTTAAAGGATTTATACGTTTCTTGGAGGGCTATTACATTATTTTGGTTACCAAACGTCGAAGAGTAACTGTAATTGGACATCACACAATATACAAGATCGAGGATACATCTATGATTTACGTTCCTAATGACACAATTCGTGTTTTTCATCCGGATGAGCAACGATACGTTAAGATGTTTCAAAGTATCGACCTCAGCAGCAATTTTTACTTCAGTTATTCGTATGATTTAACGCATACTCTTCAAACTAACATGGCACCACCGAAGCACATAAAGTTCAATGTTCCAGACGAGAAAACCGAGAATCAGAAAGACAAAGACGATTTGTGTGATAGTTCAGAAGACTTTTACAACATGTGGGCATATAGAAAAAGTTGGCAAAAGAATGGGTTAGTTGAACTGAACCTTTAAAAATTTACTGTAAATAAAATTGCCCTTGCAGACATTCACATTATGTATTTTTATTTATGCGTGTGTTAAAAAATTAAAAACTAAAAGCTGTGTGTGGCAACTCGACGTAAAATATTGCACGTCGAGTTGCCGCGTACAGCTTTTAATTCTTATTTTTTTAACACATGAATAAATACAAATACATAAATATGAATAAATGTGAAAAACTGCCCTAGCGGGCCCAGTGAACCAAACGGTTACTTTACGGTCACGCAATTGCGTAAACGTACCGTTCACGCGATCCGCTAGGGTAAAGATCATTGATTATCCAAGCATTTTACAGGTATGGAGAAAGATGTATTGATTATGGAGTTCGAAGCAATCCCCATCGACGTTTCGTTTGGAATTCACATTTGCTTTCTCCCATCGAAAAAGAATTACACAGCGACTGGATTTTGTATGTGACACACGGATTTATCGGTCAATCGAATGTCAGCGTATTTGGTAGATCGATGTACATAACAATCATTGCCAGAAGAAGCAATAAGTACGCTGGAACACGATTCTTGAAACGAGGTGCAAACTTTGATGTAAGATAGAAGCAATTTTTTCAAGTCCCACAGCCTCTGTATCCTCGAAAAACTACAAATGCTACACAATTTTTCATTTCTTATTTTTTGGCATAGAATCTGTAATTTTTCGATAGTACTAAAGTTTTCAGACATCCAGTACCTAAAAGATAAAAACATTATTTGCTAAGGGAACGTCCATTAATTACGTAAGGATGATTTTTTAAATTTCAGACTCCCTCCCCCCATATTTTAAGGATTCGTAAGATTTTTATGACTCCCCTCCACACGCTTCTTGCGAAAGGTTTTATATTTTTTACTCAATATATCGAAAATATATCAATTATTTTCACTGTAAACGAGAATTCAAGGGATTTCAAACATTTTAAAAGATGCCCAGGGATTTCAAAGTATGTCAACAGATTTCAAAGGATTTTAAGGTATTTCAAAGAAATAGAACATTTTTACGGAATTTAACGAGATTTTCAAACCTTTTAAGGGATTTCATAACAGGGTGGCCGAGATAAACTTTCACCGTGAGAAAACCGGGATAAAGCCAGGAGAAAAATATCACACCGGGAGATTTCGCGTATTTCATAATTCGCGCGTTTTGTAAGTTTTGAGTAAAATTTACTTTTTTCTGAGAGAGAAAGAGAAATCACATTTTTTAGTAAAAAAATCTATGCAGTCTTTTTGAATGTCACTTGATACTGGATTATATGATACTT
>JAABKJ010010974.1:0-10849 GCA_011634705.1 Andricus grossulariae
GTTGAATACCCCTCTAATTTTCAAATATGTAACAACAAGACTGGATACTTTTCAATCTTTCATTCTGGCGCTAAAAGTTGGTTTTCCTAAGGGCCGCCTTTTTATTATAATTAAAAAGTCAGCCCTATGACGTGTCTATGGAATAGAAATTTTAGTCAAATCGGCTTTATTTTATTATTCCTGTTCGTCATGTCGAATTCTGACCTATGTTAATTCAAATATCAGAATCAAATCAAATATGAAAAACTTAATAAAGAAACATGCATAGCACAAAAAAATATAACATTTAAACGTAGGTGGTAGACAAAAACCAATTTTTTGTAGCAAGAATCGCCAAAACATAGATTTCAAAACCAAAAAAGTTTTTTATTCATTATCCATAATATTTTTATGTTCAATGAAGTCCTCGTGACCTGCAAGCAAATAATCAACTGTTTTGGTGCATTGCTGCCGACCAACTACAAAGTGATATTCTTGTCCAAGTTGTAGCTTTGTTTTAAAGATATTTCTAAGAAGGCGAAGTAAAATGGCAATTTCACTTACTTACGCAATTATCAGACACAAGATGTTTAGCACGATACCTTGCAGTCACAAAATTGTTCTGGAACATTAGGTTACTCGTTTCACTCTTGTAGTCCGAAATGAAAAACGTCGCACCAAGGTATTGATCAACGAAATCACCAATAATTCTACATTCATGAATAACATAAAATAATTATTCTGCTAAGTTTTTATAAAGATTTTCACAGTCAGTACAAGACGTGATTTCGTATATGAAACTTAAATTATTAGAATGACTACATGTCGGTCACCGCTGAACAGCTAGCTGCTTAGTTGCGGTCTTCCTTTCGTAGATAGTGATGCCCTAAATCTCTTTTTAAGGCGGGGTGAACTCTTTTCGGAGATGGAAGGATTTGTCATTGCCATCCAGGACAGGGTAATCAAGACAAAGAATTACTAAAAACACATCCTCAGTATGGCGGCAGCTGTTGACAGATGCGGTATTTGTGAAGATCCCAATGAGAACATTGGGCACGTCATTGGTGGATGTACAATGCTTACCTCACAAGAATATACGCGGACACATAATGATGTTGCTGAGAAAATTCAACAACAAATTGACATGAACAATGAAATACAAGAGAAATTTGAGCCTCACTACCAATATAGCCCAGTTAATGTACTAGAGAACGAACACCATCTCTGTTACTAGGACTAGACTGTTCTGACTGACCACATAGTCAGACCCAATCGTCCAGATGTCCTCCATTTAGATGAACTTGCTCAACACGTGAGTATATTAGATATCAGGGTTCCTCTTAACATCAACATTAGGCTTCGATATACTGAGAAGATCCAGAAATATTCGAAACTGAAGCAGGAGGTCCTGACCGTATGGAGACTGAACAAGGTCACGATCAACCTGGTCGTGATCTCCTCCACTGGGAACGTGTATGCGAGGTGCGTGCAGATCTTGGAAGAGCCGAGAGTTTGAATATCGCTACACTCAATTCAGAAGGCAGTATTGCTAAACATGTGCCGCATCCTCCGGAGTTTTCTGGGCGTGAAGAATAATGGCGGCTAAAATCTCTCGCTCATTAATGTAAATAAAATTAATATTTTGAATCGTTGGTCCCAGTCGTCGGTATTGAAACTAGTGTTTGTAAGAAAGATTGATCCCTATGAATGGGCTCTCCAGTATGAATGTTGATCCCTATAGGGTTCACCAGGATGAATTTTTGGATCCCTATAAACGGGCTCTACGGTAAGAATGTTAAATCCCTATAAGCGGGCTCTCCAGGATGAATGTTGGAACCCTGTAAACGAGCTGACCAAGATGAATGCTGGAGCTATAAGGCTCTTTAGTGTGATTGTCAGACCCCTATAGGCAGGCTTTTCAGCGTTTATACTCGCGAATTATGAAAACCAAATTCTTTTGTTAATAATGCAAATGTTTTGTTGAAAATTTAATTGTTTTGCATCAAATGTAACTGTTTGTTGAACATTCGTGTTTTTAGATAGATAATTCGTTTTTTTGGATTGAAACTTCAACTGGCTTCTAAACAATAAGTCCCTTTCGCTTGAAAGTTCAACTATTTGATTGAAAATTCATCTTTGTAGGTCGAAAATTCAACTATCTGGATAAAAATGCAACTTTTGTTTCGACGATTCTTCTATTTTGCTTGGTAAAAAAGCACTTGGTTGTCAGTTCTTCCAATGACGAACTCGTGTCCCTTATATGATACTACGTTGTGATACCATAATACTGGTGTTTTCAAAGGTTAAAAACGACCTTGTCTTCCAGCTGCTTGATAACGTTTAACATTCCAAACTTCAATGTGAGGAAGGGGCTTTGCGTAATTGTTTTTTTTTCTTTCTGTAGACTGTGTTATTACCAAATGCTGCAAAACGAAAGTATGAGTCTAAAATTATTTATTGTAGTAACTATCAAAATAATTCAATGAACAAGAACTCCTTAGTATAAAACATGAACCATCTAGGACTCTCTCGGTTCCAGTTTTGTCCTCACAATTCCCCTCAATCAACCGAATTTTGGTGGGACTAACTTTTTAACTAGACTCCTCAATAATGACACAAACAAGAAAATAGCCACGGAATGGACTGAACCTTTGAATGACGAAATACATGCACATGGTAAAGGTGAAGGTCCAGTTTTAGGCAATAAATGGAGACTAGGTATTTGGAATACTAGAGGGGTGAATTATAAGGTCAGAAATTACGAGAAACTATGCACGTAAGGAAGGTAGATATTTTATGCGTACCTGAAACCAAAAAAATAAATGCGATATTAGAAACATAGAAAATGGGGTATTAAAAGGCGGACGTGAAATAGGGTCTGTAGTAGGTATTAAATCACATGGTAGTCAAGGAGTTGGTTTGATCATGAATGAAAAAACAAGCCAGCATATGAAGAAACATGGATTTGTATCTCCAAGATTGATGTGGGTTAGAATGAAAGTAGGAGTTAGAAGATTATTTATCATGGCGTGCTACGCCCCTTTTAACGGTGATCCGATTGAAGTAAAAGAAGCCTTCTGATACATTTTAAATGATGCAATAAGTACTTGCGATCATGGTGAAAAAATCATTCCGCTGAGAGATATGAATGGCTGGGTTGGTGTCCAAGATCAGGATACAGAAAGGGTACTAGGTAATTTTTGCGCCCCAAGAACAAATGATAACGGGAAAATATTAGTTAGCTTATGTTCATAACAGGGCCTTTTTATTGCAAATACTTTCTTTAGACAGACAATTATTCACATGTACACCTGGTGTAAAGTTGAGCAACATGAATCTTAGCGATGCGAACAAAAATAGACTTGAAAACAATTACAGACACAAAAAGAGGAATTTGAAACTACCAGTCATGGAAAGTGATGACAAAATCAAAACAGAAGAAGAGGAGAAAATGCGAATCGATTTTCAAGGAAGCAAGAACGCGTATCATAAATGGACGTCGATCATTATGAACGGCGGTAAAAGTTCAAAGTTAGTAAACATGGGAAATAGCAAAAATGAGCTGCTATATGATACAGAAGGGATACTAGAAGCTTTGAGAGACCCTTTTAAGGAACACTAAGGTAAGAGATATAATTAGGAACTTACTATAATTACTTAAAGGTTTTACGCAATTACTAAATTACCAAAAGGTATTATGGAGATATGAAAACCTGCAGAAACATATTTTGCATATTTTTTTCGTCATATTTTTTATTTTCCTACATATCATGAACATGTAATAAACAAATCGGTCATCCTAATATATCTTGGCACGCTCCGGAAGTTTGGTAGTGTTTGACATTCCTAAGTTCAATGTGAGAAAGATTAAATTCTTCAAGTCTTCGAGGTTCTCGAACTAATTCTGCGAAAATGAACCATAAGTCAATAATTATTAATTGAATTATTTATCATCATAATTGATTAAATTATCATTTTAGTTTACAAGATATTATTCCATATAGTTTCAGAATTAGAATTTGTTTAGTTTTTATTTGATATCAGTCACCCGAAAACCCAGACTATCAATTTTCAGTCAGGTCGGTTTTGGTTTACAATTTCGGTCCGCCATATTGAAGTCAAAATGTTTTCTGAAAGTTTTTCAATACTTTTTTTACACTTAGTGTAGATTCATCTTCAATATTTGAAAAATATATTGCTCTAAGAGATTCCAATCCAAAGCTCTACAATCTTGACACCAAATTTCACAAAACTGTCAAACGTGTGACGTGGCGCTGTACACCGCCATATGCTACGTGGAGCAATATGGAATGAAGATAGAATATTAGTAATTTTGTATTAACTAATCCTTAGTGACTTACTTTTTGTTAATTTAATAACTGTTGAGAGAAAAAGCATTAAAACATTAAATGATAGATGTTTTTATAATTACCAACAGGGACAGCAAAAATCACTATGGCGGAACACAGTATAAAAATCACAGCCATCATTTTCTTAAAACAATGGACGCTCAGTTATCCAAAATTTCGATAAGTATTTAAGTAACGAATATTCTTCGAATTGTTGTAGCGTATCTTATACTAGACGCTATCTCATTTGGCGCTCTAAATTATTTGTTCTTCATAAGTCTTTCCTCTCCTCATTAAAGTCGTGCAAATACTTCAAATTCATGACATTATGTACAATTAAGAGGAACCAAAACACGCTTTTACGCAACGGAAAGGTGAATAATTTGTTGCTCTAATATTCACGTTAACTGATGAACAATTTTCAAAAATGTCGGATACACTTTACTTCAATTATTATAAGTTATTGTTCAATACATAAATGATGGAAACAAATACTAAGCGAACGTTAAACAATGAAATTAAAATGTATCAGCTTTGTAAGAAGCATAGAAAAATTATATCCAAAAAAACTTATTAATAGGGCCGAGAGGATCACGTGAAAATACGCTTTGAGAAGTTCTGAAAGCGTATGGAGTCAATGAATGGCTCCTGGAAGCAAGCGTGTGATTAACAGGACATTGAACGACTGGTCAGATATTAAGCAAGGTGTTAGGCAAGGATGCATTAGGTCCTCTTGGTTGTTTAATATATATTCATGATTAGGTGCCTGAGAATGCCCCTCTTTGAAAAAGAAGGTGTGGATCTCGGGACAGTAAAGGTGCGTGGGTTAGCGTTTGCAGATTATGTTGAAATAGCTTTTTTCGCTACCAATAAATCGTGTCTCAATTAATCAGTTGTCTTATCAGATATATGTCTCCTGTATCCCTAGTTCCTCTATAGGTCATGGGCCCAGACTCGTTGGAAAGACCGGTGTGATTTGGGAAAAATAATAATCTATAAGTGCAACGTTTGTGTCGGGAAGCGTCTATTTGTGAAATTTTCGCCAAAATGAATAAGACGCACCCGGCACGCGTGAAAGCGGTAGGTAATACGAATGAAGTTTTTGCTGATAATAAATGAGACCTGGAAATACGCGAATAGTACTACAACGCGACCAGCTGCATACGTAAAAGGCGGTGAGGCAGCAACGGCGTGGGACGAGGCTGGCTTCAAAGCACAATTTGATTTAGTCCTATCCATCCATCTCCCGAAATAAAACAGATCAAGGGGTGTAATACATCGCAGGAAATTTGGCTAAAGCCTTTGATAATTTTCGCATCGTCATCGAGTCGCGAGCCAACATTTCTGCACAAGGAGTGCTGACAATAAAAATCATTCAAGAATTGAAAAAATTGAAGACGCTTGAAAAAATAAAATGCGCAAAAGTATCAAGAACATCATGACAGTGAGTGGTATGGGTGCAAGATACCAAGCCAATAAGAAATACGGAGAAGCACAGGGTGAGGGTAAAAGTGGTAAATCAACTACGTCACTCGGTGCGTTCAAGCTCAAATGCCACAAGTGTAAGAAAGTTTGACACATGGCAAAGGATTGCCGTGAAAAACAAGGAAACGAACAGGAAAAAGCGGGATATGTTGAGGAAATCTGTAATCTTATAATCACTGAAGAACAAGCAGAAAAACATGCGCTAAAAGTTGGGTACACTCACCGTGTAAGTAACTGGTGTTTGGACAGTGGGTGCACATCGCACATTTATAAAGATAGACAGAAATTCAAAAAATTCTCGACTCTAAAAACACATTCATTGAATCTCACAAATTGTGCTTTGATCAAAATATGTGCAAAAGGAACTGTAAAAGTGAATATCAATGATGATTTCGATGATAGAAGTGTTGGTTTTGGATAACACTTTCCACGTTCCAGATTTGCGAACAAACTTGCTGTCTGTTGGCAAAATTACAATCAGTGGAGTCAACGTGTTATTCGAAAAGAAAGATGCTTTCGTTCTAGGTGCAGAAGGTAAAACGAAAAGTGGTGCGCAATGGAATCGGAGAACTCTATCATGTCCATGAAAACGTGGAGCAAGCTACGTTGATGACAGTGGATGAGAAGAAATCTGTTCTAGAAATTTGGCATCAGCGCATGGGGCACTTAAATGAAAGGGACCTGAGGAAAGTCATCAAGGAAGAAAGCCTAGTGAAAAGCTAGCTGCAAGGAAGCAAGGATCTGTCAGCTGAAAAGATCTGTCTGCAAGATAAGCTCACACGTCTCCCCTTTCCCAGGAAATCTCAGCGATCAGCTGAGCCGCTTGAAATCGTGCACACCGACGTATGCGGGCCGATGCGCGCAGAGTCACTAGGAGAGGCAAAATATTTTGTAATCTTCATTGATGATCACATCAGATGGTGCGAAGTCAGTTTTATAAAGAAGAAAAGCAATGTATTTGAAGTTTAAAAAAAATATCAATCACTAATGGAAAATCAATTTAACAGGACTATTAAATGTTTGCAGTTCGACAATGGAATGGAGTACTGCCTTTTCGAGAACTAATTGGGTCATTGATGTACTTAGCTATAGGAACTCGTCCGAATATAGCTTTTGCTGTCAACTCACTGAGTCAGTGTAGCACTTGTTACACTAAAGAACATTGTATTGCAGTAAAAAATATTCTGCGTTACGTAGATGGAACTCGGTACCACGAAATCACATTTAGAAAAAACAGGAATTGGACTACAAGGCTGCGTGGATGCAGATCGAGGCGCCTGTACAAACAATCGACGTGAATACACAGGCTATGTCTCCATTTTTGGCGGAGCGAGGATCTTCTAAGAAGCCACGAAGCGGCGCACACTTTCTCTCTCAAGCACAGAGGCTGAATACATGGCTCTCACTGAAGTAGTAAAGAAAGCTTTTCACCAACAAAGATTCCTGGAAGAGATTGGAGCCCAAATGGACCCAGAATCAAAACATAGACATACGTCATCATTTTGTGCTTGAAGTTTTGAAGGACGGAAACATCCAGTTCGGTTACCTACCAACAGGGAAGATGATGACTGATGTGCTAACAAAGGGACTTGGAGGTCCTCAGCATCAGGACCATATCGCAAGGATAGGAGTTGATCCTTTATAGACTGTAAATATTATGAACGCATGTTTGCGGGGGAGTGTTGAAATAACCCCTATGTGATGATCAACCGTACGTACAGTTTATAATGATAGATAACTATGGTAACCATGACAGTTCAAGTTTGTTGTTTATCTTACTCACTACACGTTCTCTCGAATCTTATCTCCGTATATTTTTGACTTGTTTGCTACTAATAAATCGTGTCTTGATTAATAAGTTGTCTTATCAGAAATCTGCCTCCTAGATCTTCAGTTCCTCTATAGATGATGATTTTGTTATGGCAGAATCATTCTTAGTCTTGCAAAGAATGCTGATCAGAATGAATACTAGAATAAAGAACATAGGCCTTAAAATGACCGTGAATAAAACAAGAATTATGGTGTTTAAAGGACAGGGTGAGAAAATAGAATGCAATATTGCCTTAGTACGTGTCCAAAGACTGTTCCACAAGTTTTCTGTCTGGTCACGCTGCATAGTAATCTTAGGATTAATGTAAGAAATAATTGTTCAGATATTCGTAATGTGGGCTACAATTGTTAATTTTATACGTATATCTGTCGATAGCAATTTTGATTGTTATAAAAAATTTTATGAACGAATACACTTATATCGCAGTTTTGAAACAAGAACATTTTTTATTCTGCTCTGTAGTGTCGTTTCTTTTCATCTATATCATACGGCATTCCACCCTTGCCATTTCTCATGCTGACTAGCTGTGTACTTTCACCTCCCTTCATATTGCTCAAAGCCCATTTATAAAATGGTTTTTAACCTCCTTCAAAGTCGTTTTGCCTATAATTCTCAACTTTCTTTTATACAGTTCTTTTTTCTCGTGAGCAACATCACATTCGAATAATAACAGGACTACCAGTATCCAGCAGATTCCGGCGTTTGGATCCTCAAAAATACAAGGTAGCAAAGAAGGAGTTCGAAACCATGGTACATATGAAAATTGCTCCTCCATCTCGAAGTAGCTGGTCGTCTCCTCTGCACATGGATTCTAAAAACGGCGACGAATGGCGACCTTGTGGGGACTAACGAGGACTCAACGCCAGAACCATTGAAGATAAGTACCCAGTACCACACATCGAAAATTTCTCACAATCCTTGCAGGGTAAAAAGATTTTCTCGACGCTTGACCTTGTACGTGCATACAACCAAATTCCTGTCGCGAAGGAGGGTGTGCCAAATACAGCCATCACAACTCCTTTTGGACTCTTTGAATTCCCTTTCATGTACTTTGGTCTTCGCAATGCAGCTCAGACCTGTCAAAGGTTTATGAATGAGGTACTCCGAGGCCTAGACTTTGTATACGTTTGCATCGACGTCATACTGATGGCATCATCAACGGACGAGGAATACATGAAACATCTTTGCTTAGTCTTCGAACGTTTGAAGGCCTGCGGTATTCTCATCAACTCTGCAAAGTGTATTTCCGGTGCAACTCAGATAAATTTTCTTGGATTCAGCATTTCGGGTAAAGGACTCAAGCCCCTACCTGATAGAGTTCGTGCGATTCGAAATTATCCAATACCAGAGACTGCAAAGGTTCACGACTTTTCGTTGGAGCCTGTAATTTATCCAGACGTGCTGCTTCAAATGAAGCCGAAATCCAGGCTCCTTTAAACGATCTTCTCCAGGCTGGCATAAAAGATAAGGCTTTGATTAAATGGATATATTATGCATTCGAAGCTTTTGACGCATGCAAAGATGCCCTAGCTCAGGCTACCCTGCTTGCTTATCCTGCACCCGGTTTACCTCCTGCCATTTCCTGCGACGCATCAGCCTTTGTCGTCGGCGCTGTTTTGGAACAGAAAGTGGACAACGTTCGGCAGCCGCTAGGTTTCTTTTCTAAAAAATTGAGCCATGCTTAAAAGAAGTTCGGTGTCTACGATCAAAACCTTCTAGCTATTCACAAAGCAGTGAGACACCTTAGACACATGGTCAAGGGTCGATCATTCATTATTTTTACGGCCCACAAACCCATCTCGATTGCATTTCGTCAGAAAGCTGACGAGTGCTTTCCGCGACAGTTCCGTTATTTGAACTTTATCGGGCAATATTCAACCCATATACAACACGTTAGCGGAAAAGGCAACCTGATGTCTGACGCTCTTTCCAGAATCGATGAACTTTCGACCGCAATCAACTTCGAGGCTCTTGCTCAAGCTCGAACCAACGACAAAGAACTACAAGAATTTCTCCAACCAGATTCTGCTTCGGACCTTCAAAAATTCAAATTCCTGGAATCAACGTGGCTGTCTATTGTGACATCTCGACAACTACAGCTCGACCGTTCGTTACTGCAGCATGTCGCCGGGCATCTTTCAGTTCCTTATATCAGCTGTCGCAACCTGGAATTAATGCTATAGTCAAACTCGTAACTCAACGTTACGTATGGTCATCGGTAAAATCTTATTGCAGAAAATAATTTTGTCATTGTCTCCACTGTCAGCGATAAAAAATATCAGGGCATGTACTACCACCTGTAGGTACGTTTGTTTCTCCATCTTCCAGGTTCGAGCACATTAACATCGACCTGTTTGGACCACCACCAACGTCTAAAGGTTTCATGTATTGCCTAACCTGCGTCGATAGATTCTCACGATGGCCGGAAGCAATCTCAGTGGAAAACATGGAGGCACCAGTTGCTGTGAAAGCCCTCATCACTGGGTGGATTTCCTGATTTGGCACATCACTCAGAAACACTAGAGATCAAGGACGACAATTCGAGTCTCACATTTTCAAGGAATTTAACACCTTGCTTGGACCTCTACACTTCAGAACAACCACCTGACATCCTTCAGCCAATGGTCTTGTAGAGCGATTTCATCGCAAACTGAAGGGAGAAATCAGATGTCACGCCACAGATCGTTGGGTTAAAATTTCACCCATCATATTGCTTGGTGTTAGAGCAGCTTGGCGCGACGACCCTTAGGCTTCAACTGCTGAACTTATTCACGGAGAGTCCCTTCGTCTTCCACGGGAATTTCTCGTTTCTGTTGCAGAGTCTGCATACAAAGAATCTGTATCAAACTTCGTTTAGGAACTACGTAGATTTTTCCAGCAGTTGCGACCAGTTGGTGGAACTAGACACGGACAGGAACGAACGTTTATCTTTAAGGATTCAGATACAACCAGACACGTCTGGATTCTTCACGGTGAGGAGCACTTGCCTCGTTAAAAGCAACATTCAAAGGTCCGTATCCAGTTTTCAAACGAGGAAACAAGATATTTGTTCTCGTAGTTGAAGGGAAAAATTCTACCGTCTCAATTGACCGCTTGAAACCAGTCTATATCTTGGCAGAGGATACAATCTGCGATGATCAGCAGCAGCCACGCAACTTTTTCAACGAGGATTCATCATTACTAGAACCAGAGAAGGTGACAACGA
>JAABKJ010010975.1:0-10849 GCA_011634705.1 Andricus grossulariae
TCCACGTGGGGTGATCGCTAGAGAGATTGATCAGCAGCCTGGGTCGGAGCAGTGTTGCGGAATAAACGTGTTATTTACATAAGTAACACACCTATATACCTATCTGCCCTTCACCTATATACCCATCCACACATCACTACTTTCCAACTGAGCAATGCACGCCTACCCCGAAAGGGAAATGGCTTAATGATATAATAATAATAATAATAATAGTGGAGAGCAACTAATTCCTTAATACAAATATATAAATTTACTTAGGACTATTCATAATAATTTAAGAAAGGTTATACAAATTTAAAACGTGGAAAATAGAAGAGTTTATTAAAATAACGCCATAGTGTAGCATTCTTATCTCTCTTGATTCAATAAGAAGGTCATGTTGTGACATTGTAAACGTGATGAAGCCTGCCTCAATTTAAAACTTTGCCTTCTAATTGCTTGAACTAAGTTGAGAAGAATAAGATGTTTTTACAATCTTTAAATTACAATTAATCAGTGGACTGAAAATTAATTACACATATATCGGGTCCTCATATACCATACCACAGAGTTCTGTTTTTGATTTACAGAATTTTTTTCCGTTGTCTACTTTCCTTATTTTCCATAGAAAATTGCAATTCTTTTGGCAAACCTTGTGAAAATGATTTTGCTTGAATAAGCATGAACATGAGTTTCTAAAGAAGTTAATTTTTATTTTATAGCTTTTTTCTCACAGGAAAGATACTTTATTGTCTCTCTCAATAAAAATTTTTCAATCTCAACTGATTACTGGTTAATTTGTTTTGAATTGCAATGGAGTGATGATCTGTGAATTAATTATGTATATTCAGGGTTCTCGTGCGCTACTTTTCAACAGAAGTTTGTTTCGATCTGAAACATTTTCGTGAGATTCGTGGTTTATTTTCAAGAATATATAGATTAAACATTTTTTTTACGGCTGTACATTTCTCTCGTTTTCGATAGATAATCATTCAAGGAAGCATTGATTTATAAATAATATATTGATGAAAAGGCTATGAATGAATAATGGCTCCACGTACGAGAAAATGTCACAAGAGTACAAAGTTTTAGCTTGCGTCAAAGATTAATTATATATTTTTCTAAATAAATCAGTTATGGTCATTCCCGGGTTTTAACTAAAATGATTGTTATAAATAATTAAGTAAGAGAGTTTATAAATACTAAGCAATGCTAAAAATGGTAGGTATAGGTTTTGCAACAGTTTTAGCGAACATTATGTCACTGGTTGGCTCGCATTATTTTTTCTCAACAAATGAAAAGTCAAGACGATTTCCTCTTGAAAATAGTAACTTTTTAGCAACGATTCGCGGAGGGAAGTTTTTATTCGAGCGAAAGATTTATTTTTTGCTTTTAAGAGATCTAGCCTCGATATAGTCAACGTAAAAATTTCAAAGTTTTCTGAGCAATAGATTCTAAGGTACAACTGTGCATTGTATAAATATGTCAGCCAAAGAATTATTTTTTTTAGATCAATAAAGGATATGTCTGGTTTAAAAAAAATTACTACTGTAAAAAAATATTTTCTTGATGCTGAGAAATAGGATTAAAATAGATACATTGACTTGGTTTCAAACATTTTTTTTAGCGTGTATATTAAGATTAATAATTAGATATCAGACTTAATATGCATTGTATATTATAATAATAAAATTTATATTATATTTGATATACAATTTCATATTGAATTCAATTTACATGTGTCTAAAGTCATTTGCATACGTATTGTATATGAAATTAGCGACTATGTTTTTTAACAGTAAAGCCAAAAGGACGCATTTTGTAGAAGAAAGTTAAATTTTCAGCAAGAGTTCACTTTTTTATCATAAAAGATGAATTTTTATTCCAAAAGGACGAATTGTCAGTAAAACAATTCAACTAAAAAAAAATGATGACCTTAACAACGTAGTTAAATTTCTAACCAAATATTTGAATTTTCTAGCCAAAAAGATAAATTTGCAACAAAGTATACACTTATAAAGGACAAATTTTCAACCCAAAATCGAATGGTTAAATGCTCAGATGAAGAAATTAATTTTTGACAAAGAGAAGTAAGTTTTACAAAACAGTTACATTTTTAAAGAAAGAGCTGAATCTTACAAATAAAATTATTTTTTAACAAAGTAGTTCAACTTTCAACATAGTAATCGAATTTTTGACCGAAAATGATAAATTTTGCAGTATATAGTTAATTTTTCAAAAAAAGGTTCAGGTTCCACCAATGAGAATAATTTACTTCCAAAAAAGTCAAATTTTCAACAAAATACATGAATTTTGTATTAAACTGTAGAATTTTCAAGCCGCAAAAAAAATAATTTTCTACGGAAATGTTGAATTTTGAGAGTAAACATTTTAATTTGTAACAAATGAGTTAATTTAAAACCGAAAGGTTGGATTTGAAACTTAAATTATGAATCTTCAACTCATAGAAAAAATGAATTTTTTACAAAGTAGGTTAACTTTGAAGCAAATAATTGAATTTTATTCATCCGGAAAAGATGAATTCTCAACGAAAAATGTAATAGTTGAAGCGTCAACCAAGAATGATTTTACCTTGAATAGAGACAAGTTAAATTCAACGAAAATACTGATTTCCAACAGAAAAAATGATTTCTCAACCAGAAGAAATCAATTTTCAACCGAAAAGTGGCATTTCTAATCAAAGCGGATGAATTTTTGAAAAAAAAGGATGAATCTACTGCCAAAAAAGACGAATTTTCATCGAAATACAAGAATTTTCAACAAAATAGTTGAATTATAAATTAGAAAATATTAATTTTTAATTTAAAATATCAGCATAAAAAATGTAATAGACATATTTGCAGTTAAAAAAGTTATTTATTAAACAAAAAACACGAATATTTAACAAAGTATATCAACTTTCAACCAATGAGATAAATTTTTGACTAAATTGATGATTTTACAAAAAAGAAAGAACTTATAAGAAAGCATTTCATCTTTCAACAAAGTTGTTGAATTTTTGACGAAAGGGATAAATTTTACACTAAAATTATGAATCTTCAAGAACAATTATATAAATTTTTTGCAAAAGAGTTCAAGATCCACCCTATGAGTTGAATTTTCAAACAGAAAGATGAACGACCAATCCAATCAGTTGAATTTTCAAACAGAATGATGAACTTTTAACCAAACAGATTAATTTTCTACCAAAAGAGAAGAATTTTCAACAAAATACATGAGTTTTCAACCAAATGCTTCAATTTTCAAGTAGAAAATATATTTTTTCAAATATAAATATCAATTTTAAAACCAAAAATGTTATAATTAAATTTTTAGTTAAAAAATTAAAGAAAAAAAGACATTTTCAACCAATTGTTTGAATTCCCAACCAATTGTTTGAATTTTCAACCAAAGACACGAATTTTTGACCAAAAAGACGAATCTTTAACGGAAAATTTAATTCTCATAAAGCTAAAATAAAAAAAGGTTATATATTTTAGAAAAAAACGCAACTCTAGCAATTATCTAAGAGAAGATAGTTATAAACAATAATCAATGTTTTTGATTCAAACGTTTGTTAATTTGTATTAATTATTAACTCACCAAGTGAAAAGTAAACAAACAATTCAAAATTTTAGAAAAAACTACAACTATCTAGCATTAATATAGGAGAAGAGAATTATAAAAAATAATAATTTGTTTGAACAATTATGTTTGCCAAATTTTATTAATTATTACCTCACTCTAAGTAGAAGGTAGACTAGAAATTTAAATTTTCAGAAAAAAGTGCAACTATCTAGCATTACTATATGAGAAGATTATTAGTTGGATCATTTAAAATTCGAAGAAATTTAAATTTTATTGTTTCTACATAATTAAGGGCGTTCGAAATTGAATTATTTTATTTTGATTTCAAGTATGTCAAAGAAGAATGATTTTTTATTGGACTATTTAAAACATTTAAATTAATTAAACATGTGAAAATAAATAAATACATTATCGAGCAAAAATTTTCAAAAATCAAAAACATTTTCGTAATTAAAAAATGTTAACTGCACCGGGAACGTTTTCTTCTTTTGTCCCCTATATTATTTTTTCGGAAACGCTTCAGGTGTTGTTTATTTAATTTTACATAACTTATTAATTCAAATGTGTTTTTGCTCACTAAATTCACTTCTGTAATGGTATCGTCAAAATCTGGGTTTTTTAGCTTTATTATTTGAAAATCTGTTCAATATTTTAAAAATTAATTATTTAGTCATCTTCAAGTTTTTAAACTTTTCAAATTGATTTATCAAAGTAATTATTTGTATCCTGAATTTGAGTAAGCTAAAATAGATGCATTGTGAAAATTTTTCTTATTTTTTTAGTTTCGAGCAATAACTTGTAAACAACGTATCATCATCCCGAATGCATGACTTAGCCGATTTACAAGTTAAAAATATTTTCCGCTCATTGCTTGAATAAAGCTAAAGGTGTTTTTCAACCTTGTGCTCAAATCTCGTTAATTTTTCAATGAACGAAAATATTTTTCTTATGACTTTACGAATCAAAAGGTCTAATGCACATGACCTAGTCGATTTACAAGCTGACAATACTTTTCGCTCATTGTTTGAAGATAGTTCAAAAAAATTTTCAATCTTTCCGAAGCTTCAGCTAAACGAACTTGTTTTCGTCATGACTTCACAAATTAGAAAAATTTTCCAAACAACTTAATGCCTAATGAGATAGCGACTAGTATATATAAACCGAAAAATTCACACGAATATTCATTAGTTATCTTGGCGATTTTTCTTACCACTGCTTGTAAGTATAACAATATACAACAAAAAATCAAAAATTGTTTTTCACTAACTAATTGTTTTCGGCGTCTCAGTATTTCCACAAAATTATAATCACTTTATACTCACTTTCATACATTTTCGACGAGATACTTTTTGTTTCTCGGAAAAAAAGAATAATAATGACAAAAATTGTTCAATAAATTGGTTTTTAGAATGAAACAATATAAGAAGAAATGTATTATACTGAGAGAAATGAGAATTGATAAAAAATTTAATTAATTGTTAATATTCATAGTCTTAAATTATTGTATTATTTTTCATGTATTAATTGATTTGAATGTGATACTTGCTTCTTCTAGGTGAAAAATATATTGGCTTGTGAATTACAATTGTAAAACTTCAATTCCAAAAACCCAGACTTTTTCTCACATATGCGCAGCTTAGCTCCAGTTTACGGTAATTTGAAATATTAAATTACTAAAAATTAAAAATTGCCAAAATTTACATTTTAATTATAGTATGTTAAATAAATCTGGTTTTATTAATAAATTATAAAAGCTCATATATTTTTTTACTTTCATGATAATATGTTCGGTAATTGTTCACGTTGTTGATTTTCTCGAATTTTTGAATAAATGGTTTGAAACCTTTTCCAAGATAATATCAATAACTGATTTTTTTGAACGTTTATCTTCTTCCATGGATTTATAATGAAACATAATTTTCTTTGAAGAACATTTCGAAATATGTTTAAAAAAATTGATTTCTTCATGATAACAAATAAAATTTTCTAACGGTTTTTAAATGTTATAAAATGTATCAAGAAAATAAAAACTTTTTTTAAGATTCATGGGAAAATTTTTCTCACTTTTTTTTTAAAAATTAAGTTTCAAAGATTGTTAAAAATTTCTAAAATTCTAAAAAGATCTGCAAGGTTTTTAGCTAATTTTTTGAATTTTGAAAGATTGTTCTAAATTTGAGGAATAATTAGTTACTTTTAAATATATTTAAAAATTGATCTTTTTTGGATGAATTCAGCGGTTTTTGATCTAAAATTAAAATCCTTTTCGATTGAAATATCAACTATAACATTTCACGTTAAGAACTTATATTTTTTGGTTGAAAATTCAACTACTAGGTTAGAAGTTGAACTACTTTGTTAAAAAATCATTTTTGATTAAAAGTTTATCATTTTAGTTCAAAATCCATCTCTTTGGTTGAAAATGTAACTATTTCGTTTAAAATTAACTGCTTTGTTGAAGATGTAATTTGACCTGTCTCAAAGCTTAAGAAACATTTTTTAATTATGTGAAGAATATTGGGAAAGTTATATTCATTACATAAAAAACAAATAGATAAGTGAACTAAAAAAAACAGTTAATCGACATATTTATTTTGTATTAAAAATCGGTTTTCACTTCAAATCGAAAAGTACACGCACTCGCAGTGCGCTTTCTTTACGATCAAATTTAGAATAAAAAATAAGATAACGACTGGTGTGAATACTTTACTGAAAATCGAGCACAGTCATTAGTTATACTGTACACAAAATTCTCACAATCATTATAAAACAGTATCTTCCATTTACAGACGATGAACACCATTCTTGCTACTCTCATCTCCACCCTGGTGGTTTTCCTTATTCAAATTGGTAATTATAACACAATGTTTATCTTATATGTAATTTTTAATTTTAATGTTATATGTGAATTCTCTTACCATTTTCTTAATATTATCTCTGGTCTCTCCTGCGTAGGGTCATTTAAATCGCAAACATTTTTTTAAAGATCGAAATTTGGTTTATGGATGCAAAAATTAGAATAATTATGCAACGTCGCGTCCCAAAAAAGCTTATTTTGACTCTGATAGACTTGCATAACTTTCTTCATTTTTTAATTTATAAGGAATCGTTTTTGAGCACAAACCTACTTCTGTTGAATCACGAAAAGAGCGTTAAAAATGTAAAAGATACCATGGATAATGGAAAATTCATTACATATATAATCATTATAGGGAAAACAATTCAAGGATAATCAGCATTAGAATAAATAATACAAAAATGTTGAAGGAATTAATGTGAAAAGGAAAGAAACTACAAGGAAAGGATTTATTTTGGACCACTCATAATCTCATATGAAAGTACACAAAAGTATCGATTCTGCACAAATAAACTTTACACACCAAAAATCAGTGAATTCCCTTGATATATTTAAAATCTCTTAAAATTCAATTGAAATCCAAATGAAAACTTTTTGGAATCTCTTCAAGTTCCTTGATACCTTTGAAAATATTTTCGAATCTATTGAAATATTTGAAATCTTTTGAAATTTTTTCAAATCCCTCGAAAGTTGTCCTCCAAATATTAATGTTCTCTCCTTAAATTGTTGAAATCCGTGAAAATCCTTCAAATAATTTTTTTCCTCGTAAAGTGTAAATCACTTGAAATCTCTTGAATATAATTTGAATTAAACTTAATCATTCAATTTATTCAGAAAAAACTTTAAAATCCCTAGATGTCTTTGAAATCCTTGGAGATTAAATAAAATCCTTTAAATCTTTTGAAATTCCTTGAAATACCTTAAAATTGCCTAAAGTCTGTAAAATCGTTTATATCCCCTTTAAAATGAACGAAATTTAATTTATTTTCCAGTACTCTAGAAATCCCTTGAAATATTTTGAAATCCTACAAAAGTCTTTGACATCCCTTGACAGTTTAAAAAACTTAAAAATTCTCTAAACTTTCTTGAAATGTTTTGAAATTCCTTGACTTCCGAGGAAATATTTTCAATCCCTTTAAATCGTTTCAACTTGTGAAATCCCTTGAAAATCTTTGAATTTTTTTAAATCTCTAAGAATCCTGTCAAATTTCATTCAGTTTAATTTATTTTCCAAAGTTCATTAGAAATACCTTGAAGTCTTTGGAAATCCTACAAAATTCTTTGGGTTTATTAAAATTTGTTTAAATGTCTTAAAATCCGTTGGAATGTCCTAAAATCCTCGAAATATTTGAAAAATTTTTGAAATCTGCAACGTGTCGTGAAATTTGATAAAATCTGACAAAACCGTTGACAATCCAGGGAAATTCCATAGAATTTCTTAAAATACCTTAAAATTGGTCGAAATCCTACTTAAAGTAAATGAATGAATCATTCGTTCGTAATTTTGTAATTTTTTGCATCAAGTTTTTCAATATTTCATCATTCTTAATTTTTATACTGCCTTTTTTATAATGATTTTATATAATGATTTTTTAGAACTGCGAAAAAATGAAGGAATTTATTACTGGAAACTCAATATGGACCTATACTGAATTTTCTATAATATTTTTGAGTAAGGTTATATTACCAGGTATTGCAAAAGATTGCATGGAATTGCATGGGATTACAGTAGTAATCAAACCTTCGACCCGAACTGACATGGACAAACCGGCATAATTTCTTTGTTTTCAAATTTAAAAAAGTACTTTTAAGCTATGTCTCAGCTCTATTCAATCGTAAAAAGAACAGGCGAGAACAAGAAATTTTTTTTTTTTCATTGCCAAACATGAATCTGGATTCACTTTAAAATCGAACAGGACCATAACCTTCTACAAGGGACATAAATTGGGCCAAAGCAACTATTTTAAGCCAACATAACTCATTTCCGAAATTAGCACTAATATCCCTTTGCCTGACGACCTTTCAAGTATATTGCATGCGCTTTTCCATTTTGTCATGCTGATATTTGAAGTAATATAATTGATCAATTTCTATTTCTTCTTACAGAATTAAGTTCTTCAAAACGATACGATAAAACTTCAGTTCAGCCTAATGAATATTTTCTGCGGACTGATGCTGATATTCGCTACTATTCGGACGATCGTAAAACTTATACAAGCCTATTGAACAAAAATACTTCAACTTATGTACTAGAAACAATAGTTGGCAGAAAACTATACCTTGCGGCAATAGACAAAACTGATTATATTCGTGAATTTTATCTGGGACCTATTACTGATAAAAAACCAATTATGTTATGCCCTAACATTACTGAATGTGGAAAATATAATCTTCCACTGGGTCAACTGGTTATTGACATGTTTGGCATAGAATTTGACGTATATTATTGATTAAATTATAATTAATTATAATAACTAAACCTCATTAAAATAACCATAATTTTTCGGTGTGGTAGTTACTGCCGTTGTAATGTTTTCATTATATGCACATCACACTTTTGTTTTTATTCAAATAAAGTGTTAGGGTGAAAAGAAATTTAGTTGTGAACCAAAGAAATAAATAGATTTTGTACGTCAAGAAGGATCATTTAATACATTTTAAAGTCCCCAACAGAATGACGAGACTCCTAGATATGGCTCAAATTGAATTATAATATTTAATATTGTAACATTTGAACGCAAAGTGCAAAATTTACGACACTAGAATAAAACTTCGCAAACACGCTAATAATTTTAATTTTTCCTTTTTATGTTTTTAATTTCCTTTGCTTAAAATATCGTATGCACCTGATTAGAAAACTTATTGGTTGCAGCACTGCGAGAATTTGAGTTTTAATGGCTGCGTTAAGTTGATTTATAAGTGAATAAAGATTAGTAATTTCCTGCACCAGGGGCATTATTTCTCAAGTGACTGCACCCAAAAATTTTATGTTTTCACATCAGTTTAAAATTGGGTCATTTTATTGTTCTATTCCTATTGGATAGGATGCGCGATATCAAATTTCATGTACATTGAACAATTAGTTTATTCGAAAACAAACAAATAAAAAACTTTAATCCCAAAATTTTACAAAATTTTTCAAAAAGAAAAACAAAATAATTCTTATTTCAACTTTATACCATTTTTTTGTTCTAAATGGGCTTTGGATAAACCTCATTTCATGTATTGAAATCCCCCCAACGGGAATTATGGGCTGAGGATTGGTTTTCGATTACCAGAACAATATTTGAATTGAGGCATGCATCATCGTAGCGCGACGGACTCTATGAAGTGTTATGACGAAATTTTGTTGGAATAAGTAAAAAACCTTTAATTCTCGGTATTTTCTTGCGGGAATTTGAAGTACATTAAAAAAATTCAAGTTCAGTTGGAGATTCATAACGAGTCAATACGTCAATGATTCACCCATCAATAATCATTAATCGTCCATTATAAATCATTAATCCATTCATTAATATAATCAATATTAGTCTATTAATAATCGTTAATGAGTGAACGTATATAATTGATTATTAATGAACTTCTGCTAGTTAAAATTTTACTGTAGAATATTATTCATCTCAATAATTTAAAATGAACATGGAGGCCATCTATAGGCCCCGTAAGGGCCCACATCGCCAAAGAATTGCATTACAGAAGCGGCCCTGTCTAATTTTCCACACTAGATCTCGATCAGGGTTGAAAAAAACTCGTCAGTGCCTCACTAGTGCCCTTTTGAAATTTCTGCACTGGGTTTTGTATTCGTATGGGCACGCGAAAGTCTCAAAGAAACGGTCTTACCGTTTATTTCCAAGGAAGATCACACTGAGATGACGTTAAAACTTAGACGGTACTTCATCGTCTAGACGTCACCTAATTTCTTTCAATCAGTTTTTTTTTCTTTGAAACATTCGAGTGCCCATGCGAATACAAAGCCCAGTGCAGAAATTTCGAAAGGGCTCTAGTGGGGATCTGACGAGTTTTTTCAATCTCTAATCGGAACCTAGTGTGGAAAATTAGCCTGGGCCCCATCTGTAACATAACGCTTTGGCGATGTGGGCCCTACTATACTTTCTAGTAATGTTCTAGTGAAGGTCGCCAGCTCAAAATACAATTAAAGAGAACGGACCCTACGGGTCCCCTAGATGGCCCCCGTGTTCGTTTTAAGTTATTGGGATGAATAATATTCTACATTAAAATTTGAATTTAAAGAAGTTTATTATTGATTAATAACACTGGTTTACAAAAAAAAAAGGTGAGGACTATTTGACAAGACCACTTTATCCGTGTCCATTTACCTCCAACGCTTCAAGTTCAAGGTCATTCCAAGGTCAAACACAGGAAAAGCCGTTCCACAAACTTCAAAAACCTTTTACATATGTTTTTGGG
>JAABKJ010010976.1:0-10849 GCA_011634705.1 Andricus grossulariae
CACCACGGCTTCACCATTTCTTTCTTCTTCTTTCTTAATACCTTCTTCTGCACACATCGTTACACTTTCTCTTCCAAATCCTCCCACATCTCTTTTACCAACTTCCCTTCAAAGCTACTTTCCCCAACTGCTCTCCTGTCACCACTTCTTTCCCACTGAGCCTCTCGCCACTTTCACCCCTTATCCGCAACCCTAATGACTGATGGTCTGATTCTACCCTCCCTTTTGCTGCAAATATCTTCATCTCCTCCCACGCTTGCATATTCATGACTACATAGTCTATCTCCGATACCCCCACCTAACTTACACGTGTTTATCCTCCTCTTCGTCTTTTGTCACGATACCATTCGCTACCGCCCAGCCTCTGTGCTCCATCCATTTCCTTAGAATATCGCGTTCCTTATTCATTATCTTATGCTTCGATTTTCATTTAAAACTCTCTCCTTCCCTGTGAAAGCCCCCTTCCCTTCCTATCCTGGCATAAGATACCCCCACGCAGTACCAACCTACCCTATTTTCTTTCGCCTAGCAAGTTTTTCACCCTCTCTTCAATCCTTTCCATCCCATCCTTATTATTCACTGTCACAAACTTACACGTTACATCTACTCACCTTACTCCTGTTATTTGTGCTCCCTCTCCATGATTTTCTTTCTTTAATCCAACCTTAACAATCTTCAAGTTTTGTTTATTCAGAGTCATGTTTTCTTTTATAAATATCATCATAAGTAATATATTTTGATTCTCAAAATCAGAGAAAAATATTTTTTTTTTAGAGATCCGATATTTTTCACGACAACCTGAAGAACATATTACAGTGAAATCTCGCCTTTTTAAAGAGCCTATTTGAAGGGCCTATTCGAAGGGCCTATTTGGTAATCCCACCTCTGCCGCGAGTCGTCAGGTTATTTTTGTTAAGCGAAGTTCATTGGCTACCCCAGCCTTGTATCGATGCGCGCACTGTAAGCAACTTTTTCAATTGCGCATGTGCTAAAGAGCGCGGATCTATTTTGAATCAATAAATACTATCAATAATGATACAGATAAACATTTCAAGCAAATATTCACCTTAAAAAACTAATTTTAAAAAATCTGAGAAACAGATCATTTCTTTTAATGATTTATTATTAGTGTCATATCACAAGTTTATACTTTGTACTTTTAAATAGACTAGCGCTTTTTAGTAAATGCACAGTTGAAAGGGTCACGGTCCATTAGCATCACTGCATGCATGTCAGTGTTTTTGTTGGCGTACGACGTGACAAATATAACATTTTCTTAAAATAGTACAATTTGCCAACTAAAAGTCAATATAATAGAATCAAAAATGACTTTAATATCTGGTAAAATATTGAATATTGTAGAATGAAATCACGGCCATGCTAGGACGGGTGGAAATGTCAGGAACGTTAGCATAATTCTTGACGTGAGACTGCAACTGCATACGCCTTTTTGAAGAAAATATTTTAAACGTGCAAGTAAGTTATAAAGGTCCGAGTAGTAATATTTTTCAAATGCAGAATGCATTTGCGCAATTCTGCTTTGTCCTCTTATCGGTTCGAGAACATTCAGTTTCACTAAATACGATCAACTGTCCGAAACTTGATGTCAGAGTACGCGATCTGATACAAAAACCTGAAATTTTTTCAATTTAATTTTATTCCGTGAATCTGAAAGGTCACCAATTGACAAAAGAATGGACGATGACTGATAAAATACGTTCTACGCTTGACAAATATTACTATTCGTATGTTCATGACTTACTTTTACGTTTTGAATATTTTCTCCAAACAGTTTTTCTGCATTCCCATGACGTCATGCTAAAATTCTTAATTTAACCCAGCTAGGGCTTCCCGCTCTTCGAGCCTCTTTTGAATTGGTGACCGACGCTAGCGTGACCCTACAACCCCTGCAGAGACCATGGTGGGAGGTGAGGGAACTGTACAATTTCAAATAACCGTGTACGGGGGACTTTCAATAGGTGAGACTTCAAATTAGGCGAGACTTCAAAATAGGCGAGATTTCACTGTATTACGGTATGGAATTCCAAATCGACTTCTAACTTTGTTTTCTTCTGATTTCCGAAGTAGCTATTTTATTATTAATTTGAATTAATGATTATCAATTATATTTTATTATGTTCGAAAGAGGGTATTTGACCTTTCATGAATTGTTGAGCTGTTCACTTCAAGTTCACCAAATAAAAAGACTTTGATAATGTTAAGAAAATCCTTTAATCGACGTTTCAAAAGTCAAATACTCTCCTCATCAGGAAAGAGGAATCCAAGTCACAAATAAGTGCTTTTACTTTTTATACAAAATCGGAAGAAAAAAAAATGTCGTGAAAAATAATTCATGCTCATACAAAATTCGATCTCAAGTTAGTTTTGAAGTTTTAACATTTGAACTTTTGACACGTTAAAAAGTAGTGAGTTCCATTAGTATCACGGACACATTAAAAACTTCTTCAAACATTTTTTTCAAATTTAAAATGGAAGACAGAACGAACGTTCTGCTTCATGGTAAGGGTTAACATGTTAACATGTAACGACGTTAACCCTTACCATGAGTCACTATACATATTCCAAATGGCTAATGAAATAAAGAGTGGGATCCATCGGTGATTATCATTTCTATAATGAAATTGACCGGCCCAGAAGGTACCTGGGTTACGAAAGGTTGCGGACAGCTGCAAATAACCCGTTAATATGCTACCATAATAAAACAGCCAGTTTCGAAAATGCGTAATTATATGACAGCCTTAATATATGGATTTCACGTGCTTTGAGAGAAATAGTGTTTGAACACTGAAGTGATCAAAAGAACCTTTACTAAGGTAAAGCGGGCCTATCCTAAAATGTATGGTTACATCATAATTGCAGTGCCGAAGCTTTATAAAGACTCCTTACATGTGGTATGCAAGCCTAACCTATTATAAAAATAATATTTGAAAGAAAAAGAAAACATAAAGTAACAATTTCTGAATTATATTGTCTGAAAACGCAACACTCGTTGATACGCGAATAAACCCTAGTGGAATCGGCTTCCCGCATCTCGCGACCTATTCTTGTCATCCATGAATCTGCTGATCATATATATGTGGATTCACTAAATATGGTCTAATGTGTGACTTGATCCACTCAGAATGTTCATAACCATCCATGTTTATGAAAAGATCAGGAAAAAGTGGACCGTGACCCTTTCCAGACAAAGAGAATACTCCATAGAGTAAATCACCCACAACCAAGGCAGCACATAGATCCTCCTAATATGACAATTGATGGGCATCTTGCAAAAAGAATGTGCAGAAATAACTTGTTGTAACTGTAAAATAAATTTGTCTGTAGCGATTTTTACACATCTCCTTTCAACTATCTGTACATACATAATTGGTAGTAATGGATAATCGAATCCCCAAGTAATAATATGGGTATGACCATTTTTAGGTAGGAAAGATCTGTGCCTAGTATATATGGATGAAAAGAAGAAAGGCAAGATACATTTTGGACAGGCGATGCTCTAGATTCAACTCTGAACCTCTATTTCTGTCCATACTTACATCCTCTAGGAACAAAGATATGTTCAGACGTGACTATAATACCTGCACAATTTTTCTTGTTATCAAAGAAAACTTTCACAATGTAGATAAAATCGTCAATCATCCAGTCTCCGTGTTCTAAGGCGGCGTAACCAATGGTTATGATCCGTCTCTTGCGCCGGTGAAGATTTGATGAGTTATCTGTAAATATGATAACTTAATCAATTAGTATCCACAAGGGTGGTTGAAAGAAAACAAATTTTGAATTTTTCTTGGGATAACGGCCTATTTTTTAGGTATCCGATCCTATCTTATTATCCTCTTCCCTTACATCCTTCTTACCACTTCCCTTTCATACCCCCTTTCTCACTTCTACTCGTCACCTACTTACCCCTTTCCCACCCATTTTCCTGGGGCTACAAATCTATTCATATAAAAATGTATTTTTTTTTACAATCGCACAATATTAAAGGATGTCGCCCACTCTATTTCCCCAAAGAATAACATGAATAAAACTCTCATTTTTAAAAATCAATACCACTATGTTGAAATATCCTCACCCAGGATGTTCGTCTAAAACTCTAAACCTCTGTCATCGTTATTGCAAAATAAACGCTTTGGTTTTTTTAACATATCATTTTGAGTTGTTTGATTAACCATAAGCTTTTTGAATTCTTCGAATTTATTTCAATGCAATGTATTCTTTTTCCTTCTTTCAAATCGCTTGGAATGCTCTTGAACTTGAAATTCTTGAAATTCGTGAAATTATCTGAATTATCTGAATTCCTTGATGTCATGTAATTCCCTGATTACGTAAAAATTTCTTTATGCAAATTATTTTCCCGCGCACACACTATATAAACTCTTTGGCAACTGAACCCTAAAAAATGAACAAGAATCTCCGAAGAAAAATACAGAATCCAAGTCAAATAATGAGATGAGTATTAATAACTTGTTAATTTTGAGGGTGTTTCAATCAGATTTAATTGGTTTAATAAATAAAGACTGGGTGTTTGGAATGATAGAGGAGTAAATGATCTTACCGCAAGAGAACTACGAGACGCCATGCACGTAAAGTAACTGGATATCGCATGTATACCTGAAGCAAAGGAAAAAGGATGTGAAAGTAGAAACATAGAAAATGTGGTGTTGAAAGTCGGTTTTGAAATATGGTCAGGAGTAGATAGTGAATCACCTGGTAGTCAAGGGGTCGGTTTGATTATGAATGAAAAAGCAAGACAGCATTTCAAAGATCATGATTTTGTATTTTCCAGATTTTTGTGGGCTACAATAAAGGTAGGAGTCAGAAGATTATTTATCATAGCGTACTACGCTTGAGTTGATAGCGGTCAGCGGAAAATCAAAGACGCCTTCTGAGGCACTTTAAATGATACAATAAGTACTTGCGATCAAGGTGAAAGAATCATTCTGCTAGGAGATATGAACGGATGGCTCGGCGTCCAACATCAGAGTTTAGTTAGCTTATGTTTGGATAAGGGCATATTTATTACAAATACTTGGTTTAGATATACAATGATCCACATGTACAGCTGACGTGAAGGAAATAGCCATAGTATAATTGACTTCGTTATTGCAATTGAAAGACTAAGGGAACTGGTGAAAGATACGAAAGTCATGAGGGGTTCTGAATGCAATACTGATCATTAACTTTTAATCTTCAAAATTAACTAGATTTAGTGATGGAGAAGGAAAAGAACCAGAAAAATGAACACGAATCAAGATATAAAATTTGCAGAAACCGGAAGTGCGAATAGAATGTCAGAATGAGATAAAGGGACGCATATATAGGGCAACTTGAAAGGCGTTTAGAAGCAATCAAGAGAATAAAGGAGAAGTATGTGGATCAGCGGTAGAAGAAAGAAAGTCTGGTTATGCGTGGTGGAATGATGAAATTCAGGCAGCCTGGCAAGAAAAGAAAAAAGCTCACAGTATTACAGACAACAAAAAGAGGAAAGTTGAACAACTAGTCAAGGAAATTAAAGATAAAATCAGAACAGAAGAAGAGAAGAGAATACAAAACGACTTTGAAGGAACCATGAAAATATTATTTCAAGATATGAAGGGAAGTAAAAGTGCATAGTTTGTCAGTATGAGAAACAGCGAAGGTAAACTGCTATATGGTGCACACGGGACAGAAGACGCTTTAAAAAACTCTTTCAACGAATCATTAAAAGGTGTAGCCATAGGGCAACAAAACTGACACATGGAACCTAATGCATTAGAAAACCTAATTGAAAAGATCTGCGTCAATGAGGACAGAGATATAATTGAGTACTCAAAAAACGATAAGGCTGCTGGCATAGGCATACATAGCGGTGAAATCCTTAAATATGGTGGTATCGAGATGGGAGAAGTATCAAACGATTGCAGAAAAACGATTATCGTATCAATATGCAAATTTAAGAGAGATAGAAGGAACTGAAATAATAGCAGAGGTATGATCTTATTAAGTATCGTAAGTAAAATATACTTGAAAATACTTAGTCTTGGAGTAATAAAAATAACGAAAGAAAAGATATGGAAAGTCTAAACTGAATTTATGCCAGGAAGATCATGTACCGATCAAATATTTAGCTTAAGACAGATCACAGAAAAAAGTTTGAGAATAGGAAAGAAAATTTCTTATGTATTTGTTGACCTAGAAAAAGCATTTGGAAAGGTGAATATAAGTAAACTTTGGAAAGTCCTCGAAAAGAACGAAGTCGATGGATGACCCCTTGAGGCAATGAAAACAATATATGTACTATTTTGAAATATGCATTACCTATGTAAAGTGAGCGTTAGGAACTGAACACAAGCATGAGGAGAATGGGCTTGAGAATTAACGTAAATAGAACAAAAATTATGGTCTTTGAAGGAAAAAGTGAGAGAACAATGTGCAATATTGTATCTGGTGCTTTATCTCGTGTAAAATATCAATTTGCTGTTTCAATAATTAAGGGAGAGTTAAACTACTCTGACAATTAATTCTAATGCAAATCCTGCTAAAACACGCTTTCTGTGTATGGTTTAAAGTGATTTTGTAGGCCTAAACATTATTACAAAAAATCTTGGCTGATTTATCTCTTGCGAAATGTTAATTTCTCTGCTTTTTTAATTGAGGGATTATCAAACCTAGATTAATCAGACAACCCTCTGTGATTTCAGCTATTAAGAAGTCTTGATATTCCGGATTCAGAACATCTCTTGTGGTTTTGTTTATTAAGGAATGCCAATTTCCTTGTTTCAATTTTTAACGAATGTTTAGACATCTTTTGAAATTAATTGAAAGCCATATTCTTGCTATGCACGCTTCCTCTACTAACTTAAAAATGATTTCATGCCGTAGCAGTTCAGTAAAAAATCCCTAGTGATTTTAGTTACTAAAAAATGACGATTTCCATAGTTGGATGTTTAGGCTATGAAAACACGCCCAAAACATGCTGTATACCTGAAAAATCGTTAATTATTATCCTAGTTCGTGGCTTTAAACCATTTGTTTTGGTATGTCTGATCGCCCAAATGTGAAACTTTCAGACAAATCTATAAAAGAGGTTTTGAGAAAAACAAACATTTGCCTAAAATAAACATTTTTCTATTAAAATACATGTAAAATCAAAACTTTGACAAGTAATGGTCTGAAAACTGTGGATTTTTCTTGCTTTATTCCCTCAAATTTTGCTCTGCGGGTTCGAAAATACAAATAAAAAATTAGACTTAGAAGTTTGTACAAAAAGCCATTTACTGTACATGTGGTGCGGGGCGGTTTGAAGTATTTGAAGGAATTTTGGGAATTCAGAAGGTTCAAGCATTTCAGGTAATTCAAAACATTCAAGCAAATCCGAATATTCAAGGAATTTAGAAAATTAAAGGAATTCAGGAAATTAAAGGAATTCAGAGAATTCAAGGGATTTTGAGGATTCCGAATATTCATGGAATCTATATTGTTCCAGGACAAAATAGATTTTAAGGAATTCTGACATTTTCAGTTATTCAGAGAATCCAACGAATTTCGAATTTTTGAGAAATTAAGAAAATTTAGTAGATTCAAGGCTTTCAGGGCATTCCAGAAAACTAAAGTTTTTCAGGAATTTAACAAAAATTTTGAAAATTTTTGTTGAGAATTTAGGAAACTCAAAATTTTCAAGGAATTCTCGGAATTCCAAATATTCAAGTTATTCAGGGAGTTTCACATGTTCAAGAAAATATGGGAATGGGTATTCCAAAGGCCGCCTATCAGGAAATTCAAAATATGTGAAGAATACAGGGAATTCAAGTATTTTAGATATTTTCAGGAATTCAGAGAATTCAAGAAATGTTGTGGATTTTGGATATTTAACTAAATCAAAATGTTTCAGGATTTCAGAAAATTCAAGGAATTCGTCTATTTTTATTAATTGGGAAAATTCCGAATATTCAAGAAATTTCAGAAATTGAGTATATCTACGAGTTTTCACGAATTTCGAATATTCAAAGAATTAAGGGAATTCCATGTATTTAGGGATTTCAGGGAATCAAAATTTTTTATGGAAATTAGGAAATACTGAATATTTAAGGATTCAAGAGAATTCAGCGATTTCAATCAAAATCCTAGGAATTGAGGAATTTCAGAATATTCTAGGATTCAGGTAATTCAGATAATTCGTCCTGAAAAGACGGACATTCAACAAAAACTAAGGGGTCAAATTTTTCACAAATCGAATACCTTTTCTGAAGGGAATGTAAAAAAGATTTTTTTATAAAAAAACATTCGCCTACATCACCGACCGCTTATCCGTATTATGTACTAATTAAGAGTATCGTTTAAAAATTGTAAAGAATGCAAGAGAAACAAAATTAACTTTCTTTATCTAATTTTTTCGAGAAAAAAAAATATTGTCGAAAAAATGTCCACGAAAAATAAGATCTTGAATTAAAAGTCTGGAAAGTGGCATAAGAAGCTAAAAAGGAAGGCTTATCTGGCCCTATATATTTATAATTGTGAAAAACATTTTAAACACGAATTCTCACTTTATCAATCTCCTCTTCTCAGCCAATTATAATAATACGTTCTAGAGAATGCATACATTCTCAGCGTCTACTTGTCTGCTTTAGTCTGAAAACGCCTTTAAAAAGAAGTGAAAACTTTAAACAAACCTTACCATTTTGAAATTTATCAATATTTTTAAAATCAATAAAATGTGTTTACTGTGTTGAGTAGAAATTAGATTTGAAGACTTTAATGTCAGAATTAACCATTCAATGTCAGAATTAATAATTTTAAAAAAGTTTTTATTTCAATTTCTTTTTAAATGCTGAAATAAATTGATTACTTTTTCAATTATGAAATCATTCAGATTACAATGTGTAATTCTTATATCTTTTACCATCAAAATTTGACATTTTAGATCTTCATTTTGAAGGGTACATTTTCAATCATAAAAATTTTGAAATGCAGTTTGGAAGACGTACGCAATAAGATAATAATAGCTATTGAAATTGAAATTTTTGAAGAAAAAAACGTATCAAGTTGGTAAACTGCAAATACAAATTAATTAATGATTCTGAAATTGAACTGTAGTTCGTCCATTAAAAATTAAACAATAATTGAATAATTTTATAGGGCGATTTTGAGTCTGTTAAAAGGAAACAATTTACAGATTTAGACGTTGAACATTGAAATGTGTTAATTCGAAGTCTTCTTAATGAAACATAAACTTCCGATATAAACTTAATAAAGTGTCTGTTGTTTCAGTCTGAAGTATACCATTTATAACAATTTTAATATAAAAAACTTGAATTGAAAAGAAAATACAATTTTTTAATTGTCAGCAATGTTTGATTGTTTATCTAAACTCAACAATTATTAATTAAATATTCGAAACTAAACATAATTTTTATCAAAAATGTATGGAAACATCTATTCACCAGTATAAAGTAGTTTTCTAGGTATTAGAAAGAATTTGCATTAGGAAATCGCATATAAGTCATAATTAGCGCCGAAAACTCGCAAAACCCATTTTTTCACTAATGGGATTCTTATGAGACCCTTTACAGTAGACTTAAGGTGAAGATATTTAAAAAGTAACATTTTTTGTATTCAGTAGCTCATTGTGAAAAAAATGTTGCTTTGCAACTTGATTCACCTAATATTGACGATTCTGAATAAAATTTAAGAAAAAAGTATTTTTTTCTTATGGGAAGTTTACTTTAAACTCCATGGGGCTTGAGCCACCTCTAAATATTTTTTTGTTCAAAACAAAAAATGGATTTACTTTCTTGTGGATTCGAAAAAATTTTCGGTACAACTTAGTTGATATTCCAAACAAAAATAAATCCATTTCTTTCAAATGATATTTAGGGGTGGCGTGAGCCCCATGAAGTTTGGAGACGTATTTCCCATAAGAAAAAAATACGTTTTTGTAAATTTTATTCAGAATACTTAATAATGGCTGAATCGAGCTGAAATTAATATTTATCTTCATAATTAGCAATAGAATACGAATACAATATTGCTTTTCAAATATCACCCCATAACTCTGTTTTATATGGTCCTGAAAAGACCCTATAAGTGAAAAAATGTGTTTTGCTAGTTTTTGGCGCTAATTATGATTTCTTCGCGTTTTTCAAATGAAAGTTATTTCTGATGCATAAAATGCTTCTATATAATGATAATTAGGTGTTTAAATAAATTTTTCGAACAATTTATTATTATTGTTAATAATATTCACTTATATTAATGTTAGGAAATTGCAGTTTTTCCTGAAATTTTCAACTTTTTATTCATTTTCCACTGAGAGTGAATTGAATAATTGATTATAGTTACCAAAATTATTTCTTGAAACAATTGATTATTTTTAATAATAAGATTCAATTGGAAAAATGCTGGAAAGTTGCGTTTTATTAAATTTACAACTATTTGTCTATTTTTCACATAGAGTGAATTAATAATTAATTCAATTTGGAAAAATAAATGTTTAAACAAATTATTATTGTTTATAACTATTTCCTTCTTCATTAATGCAATATAGTTGCGTTTGTTCCTGAAAGGTTTAAGTTTTTATCAACTTTTTACTTAGTGAAGTATTAAATAATGCAAGTTAACAAATATAGTTGTTCAAACAATTTATAATCGTCTTCTCTATAATTATTTTCTCTTAGATAAGTGCTACAAAGTTTCAGTTTTTTCTGTACTCTTTAACTTTTTGTCCTTTTTTCACTTAGTAAGGTAATAATATGACAAGTTAACAAACATGCTTATTCAAACAATTATATATCGTTTATAACTTTTATGAGCGAATTATTTTTGATCTTTTCCCAAAGTTTAAAAAAAT
>JAABKJ010010977.1:0-10848 GCA_011634705.1 Andricus grossulariae
GGATCAGTGGTGCATTTAAAGTTACTGCGCAAAAAAATTCAAAAAGTCACTGACTTATCAAACAGCCCTCGTATAATGAAAAATAATGTCTTTTTTTTCAAGTTTTCCATTAGCAAACTTCGAATATGATCTCATAGTGTTGAATATAACAACATATAATTTTCTGTACTCACACCAAGACCGGAGCCTTCCAAAGCTGTTTCGATACCTGTGCAGGCATATGCCAACTCTTCCGCAACGATGCATCCGTCAAAAACACCCGCTTCCAAACCACCTTCAATGTATTATAATAAAAGCATTTTTTTTTTAATTTTACAAAAGCGAATCTTAGTCCAAATTCGATGAATAACTATTGCCTTACCACAATGTTGAGGAACATGTCCATTTGTAAGTCCAAGGGACCAAGCTTTCTTTACTAGTTCCCAGGGATATTCGCCCGTTTTATCGTAATGGGCAGCCACAGGAATTATTTCTTCTCTAGCGAATTTCCTTGCCAGTTCCTGCATTTCGCGTTGGGTATCCGATAATTCTGAAAATTAGTTTCGATCTTACCATTTATCCCTTAAAAATGGTTAACAGTATTTACTTAGGTAAGCTGGTTAGGGGAGAGAAGGAATCACTGTGTCGCTGTAGAGTGTAGACAGTGGGTATTTTCAATTGTTTGAAAGACCAGTGTGGCAATTTGTTTTAAAACTTCAGGGATGAATAACATATATACAAACACACTACTTCTAAAATCTTAAACCATCTAAATCAATTAGGAAATGTGAAAAATAAAAAAACTGTCTTTTTGAGATTATGATGAAAAAATATATCCTGACTTTAAAAAAAATATTTGCACAGAAAAAGGCTACTTTAGCAATATGTATGCTTATGATTAACATTGATAAGGATCTAAACTAGAGTATCTGCGGACATAGAATGTTGAAAATTGCATAAATATATGAATATACAGGGTGGCCAACCACCCGGGAGAAAACCGGGATAAAGCCGGGAGAGAAATATTACACCCGGAGATTTTCGTTATTTTATAATTTGCGCGTTTTGTAAGTTTTGAAAGTTTCCAATTAGAAAGCATAAATCATTAAAAGTGTTTAGAATAATCAAACTTTCAAGGTTCTGCAATCTTGAACGGTGAAAATGACAGTCTTTTTTAAGCGGAAATCACATTTTTTATTTAAAAAATCTATCGATTCGTTTTGAATGTCACTTGGTACTACATGATATGATACTTATTAATAATATATGTATCGTCGTTAAAATTTCCATGAGTTTAATGTAGAATTATAGTTTTGAATGCGCAATTCTAAAACAGGTTGATCTTTGAGGTCTTGAAACTAAATTTTTTTCTCGAATTAAGTTTTAGATTAATTCTTAGAGGTTTTTAATTTTGAAATTCACAATATTGTAGTTTCAAATTCAAATAATTATTCAAAATGTCAGGACCCCTGCGATATTAAGTAATTCAAAATTTCATATCAAAAGCCTCGATAGTCAGTTTTGAATTTAATTATTTCGGATATAAACATAAAACCATTTCGAATGGGAAAGCTTAAAATTTTAGAATTTGAAAAAATGCAATACTGGTTTGTATTCTTTATTTTTATTTTCAATATAATATCTTAAAAGTGTCCGATTTTTAGTTGAAGAATTCAACAAACAAATCATTTTAAATTGAAAAATATTTGATTGGAAAATTTCAAGAATGAATAATAATACTGAAGGAAGAATTGAAATTAAGAATGGAGTTAAACATAAAAAAAAGATCAAAATTAAACTATCTGAAATTGATGCATCAGTAAATGAATAATTTGGGTTAAATGGTTACAATGTTAGAGTTCTGAATTTACATGTTAAAAGCTGAATTTTTAATTTTTCCCTTTCATAGGTTTTAGTTTTGCAATTAAAATTGAATTGGTTGAATTTTGGAAAGTATAATTAGTAATTTAAAAATTAGTTATTTTTAAGCGATTTAAATTTACTTTAAATAATTGAAATTTTAAAGGGCTTAAGTATAAAAAAAGTGTTAATATCACAAACTTTTGGTCACTAACATTTTTTCAGTTTTAAATGAAGTTTGCGTTCGTTCAGGTTTTAACGTTACTGGAGTAGAAATTTTTTCATTTTTAATGATTCCCATTTAAAATTACTATTTATTTTGAATGTTTTTTCAGTATAATTCAATTCATTTATTGATTTCAGAAAAATGTGTCTAATCAGATTTAATGTTAAATTATAATTTCGTTACGAAATAAAAATGTAAAATTCTAGAATAATCAGAAGCTTTGACTTTTGAAGGCTCAATAATTTAGTTTTCAATATTAAATTGTCAAATCGTAATCGTTTTGAATTTCAAAATATTCAAATTCAAAAGTGTTCAATTTTTAATTTCCAAAATTCGAATCTTAAAATATTCAACTTTTAACGTTTTGACATTGTCCTATCTTTGAAATTTAATCTGAAATCATTTAATTTTGTGATTCTCCAATTCAAAATAAAATCATTTAATTTTTAGTACTTCGACTTGGAAATTATACGATTTAACTCCCTTTTCTAATTAAATTGTTCAAAATCGTTCAATATATATTTTTTATTTCAGACGTTTTCATTTCAAAATTATTATTTATTAATTATTGTTTCAAAAATATTTAAAACATAACGTTAAAAAATGGGTTTTTAAATTTGCATATTTTTCATGTTAGGAAATAATCCAGATACGTGAACGCGCGATTTGCGCGCGTGCATTTACTGTTAGTGTGTAATAAAACGCATATATGTATTTTCCTATATTAGACACCAAAATTTATTTATCCTGCTTATTATATGATTCAAAGTCAATCGGTTTCTTGCAAAAACTTTTGCTGATGCTAATCGATTTCTTCAATTGATCATATATGTCAAAAAACTGTGGGTACCGCAAAGGGAGTTTATTTTTTTTTCTAAACCGGGAGAAATCACGAATATTTACCAGGAGAACCGAGAGAAAGCCGAGAGACAACAATTGTAATTATGGATCAAGTATAGGTTTTTTTATGGCTATTGTGAACTTTTCGAAACTTTACAGTAGGTCAATTTGTAGCGTGAAGTGTGATCTAAATTGGAATATAATGTAAAGCTTTTACATTTCAACAGAAAGTCAGAAAATGTCAGAAAGTAGCGACTGTTGAATCACGAAGTTAAGAAATCTCAAAAACTTCTACTTGAATCTTTTAGAAAAGAAAATGAATATAAAAAATATTTGAAAAGGGCGTAGAGCGAGTACACAAGAACTCCAATATAAGGCCAGTTTCGGCGGATGCCTCGCAGTGGCCGTGGCTCTAAATTAGTAGTTGAAAACGTAAACTTTCAGGGCCGTTTGAACCATTTCTGTTGGATTTTCCCCCCGCTTTTGTCGCTCCCGCTTACTGCCCGCTTTTATCGCTCACTATTGGTGGTGACGCATTGTTGACACTGATTGTGCACTGAGAAACTGTGTGGGCCAGCAGTTCTAGGAAAAACTAAATCAGTCAGCCTTATATTGGAGTTCTTTTGTACTGAAATGAAAGCATACGCACTGCGATAAATTTAAAATTGCTAGTTTTTTGTATTATTGCATACAGTGAGCTCCGTATATCCCGAGGTAGATTACGGATCAAATTAAAAAAAAAAATTCATAAAAAAGATGTTTAATAAATGTTCAGAAAACTACGGATTATTTTACATTCTATTGATATTTTTGTGTCAGGAAATACAAAAGTAGGATAATAATAGTAAGATAGGTGAAAATGTATGTCATTTTTGAGTTTTGTGCACCACGTATTAATAATCATTTCTTATCTTCAGAAGTGCCTTCTTTGAATTAACAATTTTTAGATGTGATACGATCAATTTCCTTTTTGAAATATAAAATTCTTAATTCATATGTATTTGCGATTGCAGGTCCTAAAGTTTGCCTTCATTCTGACAATGAATTATTTTCAATTAACCACCAGCTAACTTCCCTAATAGCACGGAACGTTCCCGGAACGTGTAAAATGTCCGCCTCTTGGAAACGTTCCATTGGGACCTGAGGGGAACCTTCCATTATTGTTATTTTTAATAACAATTATCTCGTAAACCGTAAGAGATAGGTGAAAATGGATGTCTTTTTTGAGTTTTGAGTACCGCATATACTATCTATAATATGATATCCATATCATAAACTGAAATCGAATTTGACCTATCACTTACGGTTTACGCGATATTTATTGATAATAATAATAATAACGGTAAATTTTGTTTGGAACGTTCCAGTGGAACGTTCCCAACCGGCGGACATTTTATACCTCCTGGGAAGGTTCCTGGAACGTTCCGTGCTATTAGGGTACAAATCTACATACATACATACATACACACATGCACATACAGCCAGTCATTCGCCAAAACCTGCTTTTGGTTTCAGAAGTTCTCAAAAAGTGGACATTTGACAAAAACGGGGCGGGGGGGGGGGCGTAAAATTTTACACAATTCTAATACCTTCTCTGATGAGAATGTAAAAATAATGTCCAAATACACTAATGGGGTAAAATCATTTTATTCTAAGTTATTAAAAAAATTAAGTTTAGTTCTATGCAATTGGTATTATTAGGGCCGAGATTTTGCATAGCGTTCCGTAGCTTACGGTAAACGCTAAAGTCACGTGATGACGTTTCTGCGAATGCTCTGCGTTCTTTAGCGTATCATTAGCGTTAACCAAGTCACGGAACGCTATGCAAAAACTTCCTATACGCTTGTGGGATACCTCTGTGGCTTTGACAACAGCGCCATCCTACACGCGAACTATTGGGTATCTCAAAGTTACATGGGCAATGTTTATGAAAAAAAGCAGTGAATATCAATCAATTTTAATCAAAAATGTTAATCTTCTGTTTAAAATTAATTGTTTACTATAAGATTTTTGCTAATAATGAATTGAAATTCAAATTTCTTCCCAATAGTTCCAAATTGGTGGCGCTGTCGTAGCTACCCAACAGGCGTGTTGTTTGGCCCTCGGCGTGCCTTGATATAATGATACCTTGGCCTTGGAGTTCCCCCACTCAACCTGAAATACCTAATTTCAAGTTGTGACGTCAGCTGGCAAGATGTCTGCATGCCGAAGGCCAAACAATGGAGTTTATCAGCCGCCATAGCTTTTTGAAGATTCGCCTCTTTAGTTGAAAAATTAACTATTTTGGTAAAAATTAGTTTTTTTTTGTTAAAAATAAATTAAGTGAAAATGTAACCATTCCATTTTTGATTGAAACTTTTTCTTTGTTGAAAAATGAACCATTTGGTTGAAAATTCGTGTATTTAAAAAAAAAGCGCCTTCCGTTGAAAATTGATCTATTTTAGTTAAAAATTCACTTCTTTGGTTGAAAATTTCACTATTTTTTTTATAACTCGTCCTTCTTTTGCTTGAAAATTCATCTTTTTCAGTTGAAAGTTCATCTTCTTTTAGTATAGGAAATTCTTCTTGTTTGAAAATTTATCTATTTTGGTTAAAAATTCACTTCTTTGGTTGAAAATGTCACTATTTTTTTTTTGATAACTCGTCCTTCTTTTGCTTGAAAATTTGTCTTTTTCAGTTGAAAAATCAACTTTTTTTTGTATAGGAAATTCTTCTTGTTTGAAAATTTATCTATTTTGATTAAAAATTCACTTCTTTGGTTGAAAATTGAACAATTTTGTTTAATTTTTAAACTGGACACTTGAGTGTAATATGCTAAAATTTTCATTTAAAAAACTTATTTTTTTTTAGTTGAAAATTCATCTCTTTGGTAGAAAATTATTCTTCTTTTTGGAAAATTTATTTGTTCGGTTGAAAAGTAATTTTGTTTTTGTTGATAATGATAATTCAACTATTTTGTTGAAAATTAATTAAATGAAAATTTAAATATTCGATTTTTGGTTGAAAATTCATGTATTTTATTTTAAATTCGTTTCTTTTCGTAGAAAATTAATCTTTTTGGTTAAAAAATCGCCATTCTGTTAACAAATCATTTCTTTGACTGAAAATGCAATTATCTTTTTGAAAATTCGTTTTTCTTTTGCTTGAAAATTGATCTTATTCACTTAAAAATTCATCTATTTAGGTTAAAAATTCATTTCTTTGTTTAAAAATCCATTTATTTTGCTAAAAAATTAATTTATTTGGTAGGAAAGTTAACTATTTAATGACATTTTTGTTGTTCAAAATTAATTTTTTAAATTGAAAACCTAAGTATATATACTGAAATTTTCAATTAAAAAATATTTGTATTGTTGTTTGAAATCCGTCTTATTGGTACAAAATTATTCTTCTCGTTTAAAAATTCATCTTTTTTGGTCAAAAGATTTAAAAATGATTGAAAAGTTACCGAATTTGTGGAAAATTATTTTTTTCATTGAAAAGTATTTTTTTAACTGAATAATATGTATGTAAATCTTTTATCTTTCAAAAATTAGAAAAAAGTAACTCAACTATTTCATTTTTGATTCAAATGTTATCCTTTTTAGTTGAAAATTCGATCTTGCTTAGTTGAAAATTAATTTGTTTCAACTGAAAACTCAACGATTCCATTTTGGGTCAAAAATGTATCTTATTAGTTGAAAATTCATTTCTTTCGTTGAAAATTGGACTATGTATTTTTGTAAAGATTCATTTTTTTTATCTAAAAGTTTAACTTCTCCATTTTTGGCATTTCTATAGTTTTTAACAATTTTGTCGAAAATCCGTCGTTTTGTCCCCATGCAGTTGGTATTATTGTTTGACCCTCAGCGTGCAGACATCTTGGATTTCTCCCACTCAACCTAAAATACCTAATTCACTAGCCCGTGTGTGCAAAGATATTTTAGTGCGTACATTCAACCGTTGTCAACGGGTGTAAGAAATGTTTAATAAAATTCGTTAGTTATTCCTTCAGCTGTACTCGTTAATGGTGCTTTTGTAGATAATTATTGAAATAAAAATTTGGTCTAAACGTGGAGTTGAGATATGTCCTTCTACTTAGAAAATATCTGGCTTATATAAATGTTTAAACCGGCATTTTGTAAAGTGTTTTCTACACTTTTTACATGATGACAAGGCGTAGAAGTAATTTCTGCATTATTCTAAAAACTTAGTTGACTTTATTATTTTCTTAACATTTATTTGGTTATTCATTTGCACCCTGTGTCGGTTGCATCTTGCTATTAAATATATAGGTTATGTTTTTGTCGCACTTTTTATCTATTAAATGATATGGGTCATTTTCACATAATTTAGATATATATTTCTTTAATGTTTATTGCAGAATGTAGTTTTTTAATATATATTGTATATTCTTTTAACACTTATTCGGGTGTAAACTACTAATTCCTCATTCAAACTTTAACATAATAGTGTTTTTGCTTGAGATTATTTACTTTAATCAGTGTTGCTTATTTTAAAAAGTAAGTGTAAATGGTATTTACACTGAATTATACATCTTGATAACCAAGCAGGAGACGAAAAAAAACAAATCTTTTACTAACAAATTCTAATAGTGTGGAAACTTTCTTTTTGAGAAGAAGAAAACCACTCAAAATATTTTTAAATCAGAGTATATCTTATGCTTCCTATTAGGATAGACATTTTTCACATTCAAAAACTGATAAAAAAAATAATTGTGGTAAAAATTGTCATTATTTGCATATGTCTCAATCAAATTTCTTTTTCACTTTTCTTATTAAAATTAAAAAGTATATTTACGAAGCTTAGATGGTACTTGTGAATCCAAAAAATGGCCAAATCGAGAGAAAATCAAATAAAGTACGTATTCAGAAAGCGTTTTCCAAACGTAAAAAGATTTTATCTTTTTATCAATGCTCACTTGAGAAATAAGCGAACATTCCATATTTTTTTTTGTACGCAAAGTTTTCTCAGAGGAAATTAGCAATCCCTCGGGAAATTTTAAAAATGTTAAAAATTAACAAAGGTGCGATGATTTGCTAGGAGAATTTTTTTCTTGAATCAGATTATCGCACTTTTCTCGGATACAACGAAAGATCCATACAAACAAATTTCAACAACAATGTTTGCACCACTAAAAAAGTGTTACAAAAAATTTCTCTTGCTTTTTTGTGATATCTTTCGTCGTTTACAAGAAAAATTCGAAAATTATATTGAAAAAAAAAATTCTCCCGGCTTGAAAAAGCTTTAGCCCACATAAAACTGCCTTCCTTTAACAGGAACTTTTAAAAAATATTGCAAAAAATACAAAATTCGGGCTTTTCAGAAAATCTTTTTTCAAAATTCGAAAAAAATACAGAACATTTTCTGTAAAGCCCTAGTTTTGTATGTTTTGCAATATTAAAAAAAAACTGAATTAGGTCAAAAAGTATACAATTATAAAGAAAAAAGTTATTAAAAAAATAGATGTCAAGATTTTGTTGAAAGATCGTCTTTTTGGATAGAAAATTGGTTTTTTGAATTGAAAATTCATCTTTTCGTTAAAATGTCGTATTTTTTGTTGGAAGTAAATTCTTTTTCATTGTAAAGCGTACTATTATATTTGTGACTTATAATCCATCTTTGATTAAAAATCCTACTATTTGGTGGATAATTTAATTATTTTGCTGAAAATCCAATTATTTTGTTAAACTGTTTTTGGACTATATTTGGATTGAAAATTCATATTTTGGCCTTGGTAAAAAAGTAATCTTTTTTGGTTGAAAATTCATCTTCTTTATGGTTGAAAGTTAATTATTTTTATTTGAAAAGTCTATTATTATATTTTGCATTCAGAATTCATCTCTGTTGGTTAAAAATTCTACTATTTGATGGAAGATTGATTTATTTTGTTGAAAATTCAGGTATTTGGTTAAAAAGTCATATTTTTTTGTCGAAAATTCAACATTCTATTTAAAATTCGTACTTTTGGACTGGAAATTTATCTTTCTAGAAAAGACATATTTTGTTGTTGTTTAAAATTCATCTACTACGGTTAAAAATTAATTATTTTTAATTGAAGAGTCTACAATTATATTTTGGTCCAAAATTCACTTATTTTAGTTACAAATTCTACTATTTGGTTAAAAATTTCATTATTTGGTTGAAAATTTAATGATTTTGTTGAAAATTTAACTATTTTCTTAAAAAGTCATATTTTTTTGGTCGAAAATTCAATTTTTTAACAAAAGTTCTTACTTTTAAACTGAAAATTCATCTTTTGATAGAAAAGACATAATATTTGTTGGCTTAAAATTCATCTTGTATGGTTAAAAATTAATTATTTGTAATTAAAAAGTCTACTATTATATTTATCGTCCAGAATTCGCCTCTTTTGGTTACAAATTCTATTGTTTGGTTTAAAATTTCATTATTTTGCTGAAAATTCAGCTATTTTGTTAAAAAGTCATATCTCTTTTCTCGAAAATTCAATCTTTCATTTAAAATTCATACTTTTCGACTGAAGATTCATCTTTTGCTAGAAAAGACATCTTTTTGGGTTTAAAATTAATCTTTTACGGTTGAAAGTTAATTATTTTTAATTGAATAGTCTATTATATTTTTATTCCAGAATTCACCTCTTTTGGTTACAAATTCTACTATTTTGTAGAAAATTCAAGTATTTTCTTAGAAAGTCATATTTTTTGGTCGAAAATTCAATTTGTTATTAAAAATTCGTACTTTCGTACTGAAAATTCGTCTCTTAATATAAAAGACATCTTTTTTGTTTAAAATTCATCTTTTATTGTTTAAAATTCATCTGTTACGGTTAAAAATTAATTATTATTAATTGAAAAGTGTACTATTATATTTTTGGTCCAGATTTCACCTTTTTTGGTTACAAATTCTACTATTTGATTGAAAATTTCATTATTTTGTTGAAAATTCAACTATTTTGTTAAAAAGTAATCTTTTTTTCTCGGAAATTCAATCTTTTATGGAAAATTCTTCCTTTTGGATAGAAAATTCAACTGCCTTTTAAAAGATTCGTCTTTTAGGCCTGAAAGTTTAACGATTAGGTTGCAAATTTAACTGTTTTTGTTTGAAATTTGATCTCTTTTGTTCGAAAATTTCATCATTTGGTTGAATATTCATCTTCGTAGGTTGATAATTCAACTCCTTGTTTACAAATTAAACTTTTATGTTGAAAATTCGTCTCTTTTACTTGAAAGTTCAAATATTTAGTTGTAAATGCAACTGTATGGCTACAAAATTATTTTCCCGTTTTAAAATTCAACTATTTGGTTAAAGAATTCATCTTTCTTGTTTGGAAATTTACTTTTTTGTGGAAAATTCATCTTTTCGAGTTTGAAAGTAAATTTTGTTTAAACATCCGACTTTTTAGCTGAAACATTCAGCTATTTTGTTGAAATTCGTCTTGGGTTGAAAATTCATCTTTTTTGGTTGAAAATTCCACTATGTTGTTGAAAATGCAACATATTTCTCCTGTTTTGAGAACATTTTGTGTTGTGAAGTCTGAAATATCTTTTACAATAATTTACATTATATATTTTACCTTGGAGTTCTTAAATGTTTAATTCGCTTTAAAAATTGTATAATAAAGCAATTAGTATTGAATAATTATTATTATAAATGCTTAAAAGTCAACCGGGGAAGATTTCATTTTTGACCGGTAAAACCAGGAAATAGCCTGGCATTTTTTTAAAAGTTAGAATGGCCACCCTGTGAGAGATATTAGGATCATAATATGGCTTCAAATAGCTTATTTCAATAAATATGAAAGATAATTTCTCTGCTGATATTGTTATTTACTAATTATTTATTTACTGTTGCTATTTTTCCATTAAATACGTTTTCCGTCTTTTGCAGAGCTAGATAAAGCAATCATGTTGAGTGAAGAGCAGGAATGTAAAATGGAGTTAGCTTCAAAGAAAATTCCAGTT